>WYDI02036162.1:26263-42478 GCA_009867235.2 Psittacus erithacus | reverse complement strand
AGTGGTTTGTGTTATACCTTAGTTACTGGACTGTTCTTATCTCAGCCCGTGGGAGTTACATTCTTTCGATTCTCCTTTCCATACCTCCATGAGCAGGAGGGAAGGAAGTGGGGGAGTGAGAGAGAGGCTGCCTGGCTGACTGGACTTAAACCATGACAGTTCTTTTTGGCACCCAACTTGGGGCATGAAGGGTTGAGACAATGACAGATCTGAACAGAGTGTGTCTAATAGTATTTCTGATAAGCATTCATTGTCTCAGATTAATAGTCTCTCGTCACAATGCTGATTTCCTGGCTCACAAAGTTGTTGCTCTTGATCTCACAGTTTCAGCATGTCGTATCTTACTCACAGCCAGTATTTGCTGTGTTAGTGTTTATCAGATGTGGGGCTTGGGTTAAGGTTCTTGTTTCATTGTACTTTATGGCAATGGCTTGTAATACGGACGGACTCCGGCAGCAGGGCAGGATGGACATGACCGTGGACTTGTACCTGGCCATCCCACTGCTCTTCACCGTCCTGGCCCTCGTCCTCACCTATATCTTCATGAGGCTGCAGGGAACAGAGGGGGAGCGGCCCCGGGAGCCGCCAGCAGCCGAACTGGCCCGGGAGAGCGGCCCCGGAGACCATGAGGCTGAGAGGCAGCAGCTGCCGGTGGAGGAGGTCGGGACAGCCGAGGAGGTGAAGAAGGCGGCTGCTGAGTAGTGGGAGGAGGCGGTGGAGGAGCCAAGCTGAGAGCATCCCCAGGCATGGATGGAGGAAGAGGTGGGAGTGAGAAAGAGACTGTGTGGTTGACTAGACTTAGACGACAACAAGTAAAAATGAAAAACTTTGTATAAAATTAAGGTTTTGGTTCTTTTCTCATCTTGCTTCAGATGGAAGTGAGATTACTCCCCCTGAAACTTCTGTGAGTATACTCCTAGCAGCCACTTAGTTTCTCAATTATCTTCAGGAAATTATGAAATTGAATAGCAAATAATTCACTGAGACAATAGGCCATGAATTAGCTCATCTATGTGACACTGAAAAGACAATAGCCTCATCCTCACCACCACTGCTGGTTGCTGGAGTCACTGAAAGATCCATTTCACTAGCTTGTTTCTTGACTTACCCTTCCATCTTATTAAAATTCAGATACACCTATGCCCTGTGGTAGTGTCAAAAAACATTATGGTTTTGCTATGTGGAAAGCTGTGACTGCTTTTAACTCCTTTAGCTTACTTTCAAGAACTAGCAGCTTTGTGCCCACTACAGAACTGTACCAATGTACTGTGGAAACTCAAGGCAATGATCTTCAAAAGTAATCAAGCTTTGCCAAACAATGCAGCTGCTTACAACCAAGGTTTGTCTGCTATCACCTTCACAATATGAAGCCCAGGCCTCAGCTATTGAGAAAGCATAACTATTTGTACCCATAGGCTTCTAGGAAAATGGAGATACCCTGCAGAGTCACTGTCAAATGGAGAAGGATTTCGTCAGTGTGGTGATAGAGATGTACAGAGAATTTCAGCAATCTAATTAGTTTCTTGATCAGAGGAAGACAACTCTTCAAGGCAAATGAAAAGGTCATTCCAAATCCCAGGAAAGTATTCATGTCTTTTGTCATATTTGCTGACAGATATTTAAATATAACCACTCACTTTTCCTGTAGACATTGTCAGCAGATGCCAGATAGCTGACAAGCAGCAATGAATTTGTATCACTGCCCTGACATCTCAACAATGAGGAAGTGGATAAAACTACTAAGTGCTCTTCTTGTGCTGCTGTAAGACAGGTTTGGGTCAGCATACACTTACAAGTCTTGGTGATGTATAGAGGACATAATGACTTGTCTGAAGATGGTTTAGCCCAGTGAACAGTATCAGCAGGAGAAAGGAAGACTGTTCTTTCACTAGTGCACTAGGAGAGCGTGTAGAAGACTGGGTGTCTTCCAGAGACCTTTCACATGATGTTAATAAAGCCTCTTAATATGCTTCAGGACTGAACCTAATCACATATTCACTGCAAGACTGACTTCAAATACTGCTGGTGAGATGGGTTTACCCTTTCAGTTCTCTGTCTGCAAAATGGGGACAAAGACATTTCCTTTCCCCACCTTTTCATTATCATTTCTTTTAAGCTTTTAAGTTTTACTTTGTAAAAGCTTCAAGGTAAGGATAGTTCTGCAATTATGATGTGAATGAACACACTCACATTATAGCACAGAATCCTGAACACAGAAGAATGAAGGCTCTTGATCAGAAAAGTAATAATTTTTTATTGCATGGGTACACTGTATAACTGGGTTCCAGTACTGATACTTTTACAGGAAGACTAGAAAAAGTACCAGCTTCCTTCTATCACGGTATCTCTTTCCATCAAAGAACCAGACCCTCTTCCATGATCAGGATTATTTTGTATTCCTTGTTCCATAATGCAATGCTTCCAGCGCACTTTCCAACCTAAAAAATAAAAGCAAGTGTGTTGGTTGGCCACATGGATGCTTCTTGGAGTATGGAATGAGTATATTGTTCTTTCTTAGAAACACTTGTTCATGCAGACTGTGAACAAGAAACTTCTTGATGGGAAAAGACTTCAGCAATGAATGGACACACTCATTCATTCAGCAATGAAGTTCTGAGCTTCGAGAAAAAGTAGGAGACTTTACATAAGTAGACTTGTATAGTGCAGAGAGGTCTTTGCACTCAGAAGCCTGGTGAATCAAATCTCATTTCAAAATATTAGGTGATTAATGCATAAATCAGAAAAGACAGAATCTCTCACTGCTCATTCACTAATTATGTAGAAATGCATGAAAGTATAAGTTACTTTCTTTTGATTGGGAGAGTGATGGAAACAGGATGCACAGCTTAGTATTCCTGAAAGGATACTATGTTTATATTACATTAATGGCATGCATGTATTAAAATCATAAATACATAATGTGATAGGTGCTTTTAATGCTTAAGTGCATCACCCACTGATCATCTCTCTCAAAACCAAAGGTAAAATTTTGCTTTACATTGACTTTCATGTCCCTCTAGCATGTAAATGTACAAAATAGATATGTGAAACATTTTTAGATGTTCAAGAAAAAAAGAAAAAGAAAGACATACATGAAGTAAAAGCAAAGCCAAAGAACACAAATGTTCCCTAGGAAGCAGGGGAATGTTTTTTTCCTTTTCTTCTCCAAGCATATACAGACAATATATTAAATGCTCAGAAGGAAAGGTCATCTGATAGTATTTACATCCTCTTGAATAAATCTTCAGAAAGAATGAAACTTACAAGTCTGACCCATTTTAGGCTCCAAGTAGGCCAATTAATTTAATTAATTTAATTACAGAAGCATTGAGGCAGTAGCCCCTCCTCCCCATCAGCAGGGTGCAATCAGATGGCTATGCACAAGGCACGTGGTGCATTTGTTCCATTCACATTATGTCACAGCTTCTGAGACCAGTTCATAAGGATGAATTGCCATTTGTGTTGTTTTGCAAGGTGCATCTGGTGAAAAAAGCTGTGTTTCTTGAGCCAAATCAGGAACTGAAGAGAACATGTTCTGTGGTGTTCCTTGCAAAATATTAATCTCTATGCGTGTATACATATAAATTATGTGCTATCTATACACACTGCCTATCCATAGGCATGGACAATGGCTTTTGTAGCCTTTACAAATGCTCAAGGAGAAGCAAGTAGTTTTGTATGGATATTGAAGTTCACATTCATCACACCACACTAGGATGGCTGAAATACAAACATGAAAAATGAGAATGCTGAGAGGGAACTTAACTTTCTTTAAATTTGATGCTTCCTCCTTTTCTTCTCCCTTTCTTTGCCTGTATTTCCTACTGTATGATTACACAAACTCTAAGCCTTTGTGAATAAATTCAGCTAAAGAAATTGGCAAAAAACTAAGCTGGGGCAGGGAAATCAGCCTTTCCTAAAATAGTTTTTCACTCTGTCAGTTCCTCATTCTGATTCACAGCACAATCACTTAAGTGCTTATAGATGTGTAGGGACAAGGACTACACAAGGATTTTCAATGAGAAGACAGAGTTGGGAGAAACATGGGAACTGCCTTTTTCTATGAAAGTGCTGGCTTCTAGCAGCTTGAACTGATATGATAGGCAGAGCATCAGCTGGCTCAGCTTAGGTCCTTCATGGTGTAAAATAAGATATTGTGAATGGTAATTTTTCTCTTCTGAGTATACCTGTTTACAGATATGAAAAGACAGGAAGATTTTAGAGCCTGCCACCAAGTTGTCCACCCCAGACAGATGTTTGAAGTGTCTACACTGTGGAAAAACTTGGCTTTGAAATAAATGTGTCATTTCCTAGGTTACCTTCCTTCCATCCTCCATTTCTGATCAGAGCCTAACGAGCAAAAGATGTTGTGACCTGGGTTTGATATTATGGTCTCTTGCCTGTATGTGGTAACTTATTTTCTTCTTCTGACTTTCTAATTACAGCACATCCATGTGCTCTTCTATGAAGTAGGTATGATTATTTCACCACTTGCTGTATATGACAACCAAGGGATGCAACTATTATATGACTTATTCGGTATTTGAATGTGCCTCCAGCACCCTCCTATTCCCCCCATCTCCCTCCTTCCCCCCCAGTTATCCCAGGTATTTGCTTTTGCCACAGAAATGCTTTCATCCTGAATCAATCAACCAAGGAAGTCAGTCTCTTTTTATTAATATACTTGTAGAGAAACTTCCTAAAGAAGGAATATATGTCCCTAAGCATGTTTGGATATAAATTAACATTCTGAACTCCTCAAGAATAAAAATCATGTCCATTTATGATTTTTCATCCTGATATTTCTCATGTAAAAACTAGCACAATCTGGATTATGGTACTAGTGAATTGTGACAAAGCTTTTTTAAAAAATTGAATAAATAAATTAAGAAATAAACCTTCAATTATAATTCGAATTTCAACTATTATGAAAAGAAATACTAAGAAAAACAACTTAGCAGGTAAAAAATGTGGCATTTAAACTGGATGAAGAATGGGGGAGATGGATTGTTTGGTTGTTTTTCTTAAATATCTATATTTTTCTTTGCACGTAGGTCAGAATTGAAGCTATTTTAGCAGGAATCAAAGGTTAATCTAAAGTGACATTTATTTTAGTTTTAACTCAGGAATGCAAAATAAAATCTTTCTAGGCAGAGCAGCCCACTGTGCTTCAGTTTGAGTCCTGATGGATTAAATAAATTTTAAAATACAATCTAAATATATTTCAAAGCTCAGCAGAATTCTGAATGTAGGAGCTGGTATGGTGGGGGTTTTTTCCCAAAAAACACCAAAAAAGCCTGAAGCAAGTTAACAGTCTGAAGGCTATTTTTGCCTGATTCTTTTTGCTAGAAATGGCAGCAGGAATATTCTCCCAGGAAGTTGTGTAACACAACATGCAAACATTTTGGATAGGAGCTGAAGAAACATTTTGTAGATCTCAAGCTACAGAGGGAGTTTAGGTGCTCATTTAAAGATTATTGGCAAGTTGAGGGCCCAAATTTCTCTTTACCTGATGAGGGCTAATTACATTATAAGCGAGCAATGGACTAAATTAGCCTCTGGAGGTACCTCTCTCACTTCATTACCTCTGCAAGGAGTATAAGGTGAATATGCCCATCAGCCTCCTGGGTATTTAGTAGAATTTTTATAAGTGAACCATATTTCTGCATCTTCCCTTTTTTCCCCACTATACTGCTTGTATATATATGCACGCTGAGGACACCGAAAAGGAGAAAGGAGTTCTGAGGGATAATGTTATTGCTCTCTGCATCTTCCTGAGGAGGGGAAATGGAGACAGCGATGCTGATCTCTTCTCCCTGGTATCCAGTGGCAGGATACATGGAAATGGTTCAAAGCTGCATCAGGGGAAGTTCAGACTTGATATTAGTAATAATTTCTTTAGCAAAAGGGTTCTAAAACACTGGAACAGGCATCCCAATGCTCCAAACCTGTTAGTATTTAAGAGGCATTTAGACAATGCCCTTAATCGTATGCTTTAACTTTTGGTCACCTCTTAAGTAGTCAGGCCGGTGGAGCGTATAATCATTGTAGTTCCCTTCCAAGTGAAATACTCATTCTATTCTATTCTGTTTCATTCTTCTTTAATGTATGAGTCTAAATACATATGTATATATATGTTGCATGATCCAGCCTGTGTCTAACACTGCAGAGCTTTCAAGATAATAGTGAGGCTCTACTTTCTTGTCTCTGAGACTCCCAGCTGCTCTGCACAGGTAACTTTGCCTGCTTTACTGGAGATATATTTGATTTATTTCCACCTGATTCACTCATATTTTATTGAAACCTGTCTTTTTCTGCACGAGAGTCGTACACAAATTTTTCAGTATGATCAGAATTGATTAAGAATGGACTCTCTTGCTTCGTCTGTCCTTATGTTATCTATACCAGGACTGAAGTAATGCAGATTTACAAAGAGGACTGAAAACCTGCAGCCAGGGGATTCATGCCAGCAAGAACAGGACCTGTTCTGCAGATGACAAATCTGCACAGAGATTCAGTACAACACAATCAAGAAAAGATCAGTGACATTCACGGCAGATATCTTTTGAAGCCTCTCGTCTTGAAGAAGCTCCTGTGCACTGACCTTATATAAGGCTTGTGACACCAGGCTGGTATACTGAGTGTTCAAGTGACAGGAGAAAGAATACTTGTCCTTCTAAAGACTTTTGTGCCTTTAGTAATAGTTTCAGCTGTGATGTCTCTGAAGACCTCTCTTTGTGACGGTTTTGTCCTTTGGAGTGGGCAAAGAAAGGAGGAGCCCTTTAGTGAGATTTGGCTGTGTTCAAATCACTACCACGCTTGTCAGATACCTTTTAGGATGCAAATCAACAATAGTTCTAGTTAAATCCAGTCCTGCTCTTTTTTCTCTCTGCTTCTTGAAGTACATAAATCCTAAACTTTTCAAACCCCTCCAGACACAAATATTTTCTCTCACTCACAAACACAGAGCCAAGTCTTGCTTAAAACCCACAACAAAAAATCTCACTTTAATATTGAAAAGTCAGAAAGAAAAATCTGCTTGTCTACTTACTGAAAAAAACCCACCTCAAAACAGAAAGTAGAGATTTAATGCGAAGCTAAAATATGTATATATGCACACACACACACACTGGTGTTTCTGTAAACATGGATGGGAGAAAAGGTTTGGCAAATTACAGTTATGATATCAATATTTAAATTCAGATACACTCCTGAAGGTAAAGGAAGGTTATTTTACAGGTGAGAAACACAGAGTTATGGGGGAAATGAAAGGGTTAGGGTTGCTCCTGCCACCACTTCTGTGATGTGTAGTTTTGCTGTCTCCATCACCCACTAACTACAGACATGCCCTGTGGACTTACCTGGAATTTAAGAGACCCTACTGAAATGTGTCATTTGGCTCCAGCTCTTTCTTATACTTTCAGATGAATTACTAAGGTAAGTCATTGCTTAAATCTCCATGGATTCTTCTTCCACTTCAGTGAAGCAGAGGATTAACAGGTCCCTGCCAGGAGTTACGGTCTCTGTCATAGCATCAGCAGAAGGAAATGTATGCCTGCTTCTGTTGATCGTTTGGTATTTTAGCATATACATCAGTCTGTGAACTGCAGCAAAAGAGGAGGGGATAGAGGAAGATAGATCCTGGAAAGTACATAGCAAATTTCCCAAGCAATACCTGATGACACTGGGATGGAAAGCATTAGCTAGTTCTAACGCAAATATACCGATCAGATTTTGAGGAGGACGCCTGTAGGTTTTGCATTTACAGAGAGAGTCAGGTGTGGTTTAGTGGGCAGCATGGCTCAGTCTGATCTGATTGATCCTAGCCCAGGGCAGTCTGGCTGCTGATGGCTTCTGTCTGTGGGTAGCACAAAGGGGTTTGTTCTGTTTGGGGGACAGTTTTCCTTATTACTTTTTAAGCAATATACTCTGTAAAGCAGTTTTAAAAGGGTTCAGCAATAATAGCAATGCTCATATGAGAAACAAAAGCTAGTGCTTTGTTGAAGTGATCCTTAATAGAAAGATTATGGTGCTTGCTCCTTTGAAAGAAAATGTGCACGAGGAAAGACAGGAAAGGATAAGAACATTTGTCCTTTTGTGTTCCAGCTCAATAGCCACATCACTAAGTGACTTAATCACTGTAAACTGCTGCTGTTCTTTTCATTTTCCCCGCAGGCAGCCTCTTCCCTTGGTGTGCCTGTATTAGATGGGGAATTAGGAGCCACTTGCTGCCAGTGCTGTAGGCGAATGTATGAATGACCACTGAGTTGTTGCACAATCTGTTTCACTGGCATCCCATGATGCTCAAAGCTTTCGAAGAAAATGAGGTCCTAGCACCAGCTTGCACTACTGTCAGCATTGTTAAAAAGAGTAAGATTTTTTTTCACCAAGGTAGCAATGGGGTTTAGCTGGACAAGCTTTGGGAAAGAACAGGAATGGCGTAGGAAATGAGATAAGGTGCCTCTGTGATTCTCACTTCTGCTGGAGGGGTTCACTGAATCCTGGGGAGAGCTGAGCTACTGGGAAGTAGGAATCAGAAAGAAAAAAGTCAAAATCAGAAGGAAAAGAATCAAAATCTCTCAATGGGTGTGCATGTAGTTGTAGCTTTTCCCCTGAAAAATAAGGAAAGTGCTTAACGGGGAAAGGACTTAAAGCTGACAACTTCCAAATGAAAAAATTGCTTGGAGGAGGACAGAAGATTTCTGACTTGACATGATTGGCTGGGCCAAAATCAAAATAGTTTGTTTTCCTCTTTTTATTTTCCATTCAGCTAAATTGGGAACTACTTGGATAAGTGCACTGTCCTATAAGAAGTGCATGCCTTCTAGTCTCAAGTCTCTATTCCATGGCCACTACTGCTGAACCACTTTTCTCATATGATTCCCTTCTTGGCATCAAATGCCACGGGGATCCTGGGAAATGCTGGCTACTCTAGCCCAGGTCCTGTATGACTTGGGAAATTTGGATGGGATCCTAACAGGTACTGCAGCAGTGCAGGCAAATGTTTCTCAGTGTCAAAGCAAGCTGCAATGTTTCATATAAAAACGAATGACACGGAGACAAATATTTTTCTATTTCTCTGAAAAAGGAAAGAAAAAAAAAGGTATTTTTTTTGACTTAAAATGAGCAGAAAACAAATGTAGAAATATCAGCAGAAATTCCAGTTCCTGACAATCTGAAAAACATACTGTAAACAAGAGCAAAACTACTTTCTTTTGCAAGAGATTGTAGTTGTACCTGGTTTGTTGGGGGTGGGAAGTGAATCAACTCCTTTTTTGCCAATGCAAGGTATTAATTAAACAGCAGGAGATGCAGAACATGCAGACTGTTTATAACTCACATTGTACATAGTTTCTTTTGCGGAAACAGTAGTAAGTACCCACTGGGCTGCTTGCCAGAGGTTTAACTCCAGCCATCCATTCATTATAATACTTGTGTATGATGATTGCCTATACAGTGGCATCAGCAGTACAGGTTTCAAACCCAGCTGGTTTCTCTTTGACACAAAGGAGACAATTCAATTCCATACAGGGATAAACTCAAACTCTGCCTCTTTGTTCCATGGCTTCTCTTTCCAACAAGCAGAACCGATGTGTGCCATTTTTTTTGTGGCAGCTGTACATGAAAGTGTTAGAAATAGGAAACAGAAGATAATGTTTTCTCCTACATCAAGTAGCAGAGATCTTGCTTCTTTGTTCTCCCAGATTTCATGCACGATCTTAAAGAAATCACAGTTTCTGTGTATGGTTTCCTGAGTTTTTACATGACCAACATCATCCAGCATTCAGCTAAACACCCAAACATAAGGACCTCAACAGTTCAAAGTCATTTTAAATGTAAGAAACTGTCACTGGAAATATTTTCATCTTTTACTCACGCTATCTGATCCTACACTAGAAGCTGCAATTGTTAGACACATCCCATATGGCCCAAAAATTGCAGGCAAGAGGCTAATCTGTGTACAGAGGTGCTCACCACCATCTGTTCATGCAAATTTGATGAAGGCAACTGGACTTCCACTCTGTTTCAGGAGCAGTCCAGTTCTGGAATCCAGTGAAGCACTATTTTGTAATCTGCTGGATTCTGTTCTTCCCTCTATGTGGTACCTGTAGCACAGATAAGATTAGAGACCTACCGTTAGTGGGCTCCATTTATGAGGTTGTGCAAACCCCAAATTTGAAAACTTATACAATAAATGAACACAGATAAGCCAGAAGCAGAAGTGAAGTTTTTCCTTGCTTCATTTCTACCCACAAAAGAAAACAAAACTGTGTTAAAGGGAAAACTTGATGTCAGAAGTGATGATAGTGAAGAACAATCAATTATATTTTTCCATTATATAATATTTACTTTTGGTAACTATTGTTTAATGTTGCTGCAAGTTTGGAGGGTTAAGGCTTAAATATCTCTGTACAAATGATGGAAGTATGAAGGAAGGAAGTGGAAAGGCAACAGTAAATGATCAGATCAGAAATTACTAGCAAGGCCCAGAAAGCCATGAGATTTGATCAGGGAGGAAGGGATAAGATACAAGTCAGGACAGAGTTATGCAGCCGTCTGAATGTCAAGAAGAGAAATTGTTGTTGTCATGGTTTTCTTCCTCTGGCAGAACCAGAGCCACAAGTAAGACAAATGAGATGAAACACTCAAATCATAAAAGATCTTCTGCTTGCTGCCATGACAGAGATGAGAATGGAAGAAACTGAGGTGGGACCTATTCCAGGTGAAGTCTGTGGTTTTGTAGAACATAAAGCAAAGATGACAGAAGACAAACAAGACTGGGATAAGAGTTAAACTGTCTCCTCTATCCTAACCTCATATTTTTTTTCACTAATAAACATGAAGATTAATTGACAGAAATGCAAAATTCACTGCTGTATATGGGATTGCAGTAGGTGTGCCTACTTTATATCACTGGTGTCATTTTTTCTTTCCCTAGAAAACAGTAGCAGTTAGTTGAGTTAAAAGTGATTTGATTGAGCCTGGGTACTGATTATACCAGGGACTCTATACTGAGCTGCGTCAAAGAAAAAAACCTTGACAATAAATAGAAAACGAAAACTAGAAGGACCACAATTACTTGTGGAATTGTTTTAAGTTTGGCCCATAGTATCAGCAGCTCTCCTTTGCACTAAAAAAAAAATATAATGTTTGTGGATAATTTATTTTTTAAATTTGAAACTGTAATACTTCAGTTAAAATGAAAAATAACATTCTGGATGCTAAAACTATCGCATTTTTAGAATTTTAAAAGAAAACATTATGAGTACGGCTTGGGGATTTTTTTAATTAAAACTTGGCAATATGAAATATGCGAAAATGTATTTTAAAAACAGAGAAAAAGAATTGGTCAAAGCCAATAAATCGCTCCACTTGGGACTGAGCACAATACCTGCAGATGGCTTTTATGAAAAATAAAAAAGACACAGAAAATATTTCCATTTTTATTTAACTTGCAACTATTTTTTTTAATTTTTAAAGTAATCACTGGTTAAAAGATCTTCTCTTCATTCTGATCTAGTTGTGATCAAAACAGGGTTACATGAAGGTAATCATAACACCTTTATCTTACAGATAAAAAATTAAAACACAGAGAGAAAAGATGACTTTCCGAGATTACATTTGAAAAGTAGCCTATACGATGAAGATTACCTGAACAACATCTTAATAACTTAATTTTACCTGTACTGCACGGGAAACAGGGAATGAGCTTTCAAATTATCATACACCGATAAGTTCCTTCTTTGTGTAAAATAAGATTTGCCTCTTTCAATGTATGGGTTCCATATCCCAAGACTCCACATCTGGCATAAAGGGAAAGGACCTGTGGATAAGACAGTCCCAAATTTATCATTATCTGTTGCAATGACTGAAGATGAAATTCCATTTCATAATTGCTTTTTTCCTAGTGTGCCTCTGAAGTCCTTAGTCTGCAATGCATTAGAGAGGTTGCCCAGGGAACGATGTTAGCTTTTTTCCCACCACAATGCAAATTAATCTCTTTGAGAACCTGCTGTTTCCTAAGGGGTGTGTGGCCTAGAAATCATTCATTTGTCAGAAATGGACCAGTTGCTTTCCTCATATTCATCTAATATACTCAGAAGCTGCTCTTTCCATTACTGTTGTTACAGCTATAAGAATCTCAAGGTTAACAGCAAATAAGAGATGGGGCTTTGTTCTCATAAGGATTGATTGCAGCTACACTGACTTGATGACATGTTGACTAATATTGTGAGATATTAAGCTCCTTCACTCCAGCAACCTTCAGTGTCAAGGAGATAGTTTGTAAGTTCATGAGAGTGTTCATACACCCAAGGCAGTGAAGCATAACACTAAGGTCAGTGCGCAGTTGAGAAGGCAAGTTTGAACTCCAGATTCCCACTGAATTCAAGAGAAAGGGGAAATACTCTGTAAGTCATTCATTGAAGGCCTGCACCTTATGCCAGGATTTCTTTCTGAAAAAGGTTGGTCAGTCTGAGCATAAGCAGAGTAGCTAGTTGCTAATGAGCAGCAGAACTGAGATGGGAACAAGAGCGTTCTGCATGACACCATCCTGACTTGGACACTAAAGGCACCAAATAGCAACAGACATTCAAGGCTTTGCTGATTTTCTTAAAGACAATCTGCTTACTGCTGCCTTTGCTTTCCTGAGATGCAGGGGGAGAAGGGAGAAGACATACAGAGTGAATGCTGAAGTAAGCTGGCCTAGGAATGAGAACAAAACTGAATTGTTCTCACATTGCTGAAACTTTTATGTTGGTGTACACTTTTGAGGACAGAATACATTGGACTCTGGTCAAGTAATGGTGCTTTTGTTGCCTGCCCAGGACTCTGGAAATTTAATCACAGGTTCTTAGTTTGAAAAACATCTGCCACTCCGAGACCAGTAACTCAACCTCTATTCAGACCACCTGAAGTGGATATATTGTCCTTACCCACAATCACATTTGTACTGGGAGCATCAACAAAGTGAAAACTGTAAGTGCTCACATATAAGATGGCTGTTTCATTACCAATACAGACAGGCCCAGCTGCTGTTGCAGTCAGTGGAGATTTTCCCCTATTACACAACAGAATTGTAGTGAGTCTACATTTTAGCTTTTATTTTGGCATTCATTCAGTACATTACAAAGGCCAGTGTAAAATCTTTCAAATCACTAATGGACCACTGCAGGGGAAGGAACATCTTCACAATTCCAGAGAATCATGACCCTCCTGTGCTAAGATCAAGATCTTATTTAACTGAGATTTCAAGCCCTTTTTACAGAAATGGCTGGGCAATTACTCCATGGCTCCTGTCTTTTCTGTATAGAAGGAACTTTGGCTTTCTAAAGCACCAATTATAAAGCCCCACAACTCTTTCTTTGAATTGCTTCATTGCTCCTGTTAATTGTTTGGTTTGAGAGTCTGCCAGAATGAAAGTACCTTGTTACAGAGTTGTGAACCTGCAATCAACTTTGAAAACTTCCACTTTAAGGGTCATATATCTTGCCTTTTTTTTTTTTTTTTTTGTTTAACTTTAAGTGAAAGGAAAAAAAAATAGAAAAATGTATTAGGTGTTTCCTAAATCAAAGTCTTTAATAGCATGTTAATCTAAGTTATTATAGATTCTGAAAAGCAGTTACAGACAGCTGAAATTTTCCTATGGCTTACTGTCAAATATACAAGAGACTGTTTGGAAAGTCTGTAAGCACTGTAATCATGGATAAAAAATATTCTGCAACGGGACTCTAAATTTGCGGTAATTATGTACCATTTAGTTAATCTGCCTACATTATTTATGAAGAGTATTTTGTAGTTAAATACTTGAAGAGTTGACAGGGTAATGTTCAACATCTACTTGGAACAGAAGTGATGGAGAGGCAGTAAAAAATAATTTCAATTTTAAATTACTTTTTGTGTTCATTTCCCTGTTTGGTTTTAACTCAGAGACATAGCGTAAGATCTTTCTAAAAGAAAGAAGACAACAAAGAAAAGCTCGCTCTCTGTATGTATGTGCACATAACTGCTGCATACATCTGTATGTCAATGCCTACTTTACAGTGGGACACAAATAGCTCAGGTATTTGAGAGACCTCACGTACCTGCCTTTTTCCACACTCAGTGCCATGGATAAAAACAGTTTTCACTCTGATTTTCATAAGGAATAGATGCAGATAGAGATCAGTGTCATAACATTGTTTTGGATCGCATTATGTAACATACACGGATGAACATGTGCATTGAACCCTCTTACAATTTTAGCAAAGGCAAAACATAAAAGACAAAAAGGAGCAAAATGTACCTTAGCCTTTCATGCCCTTTTCCCATTGCCATCCAAGAATGGGACTGGGACAAACCACTTCTCTTCAATACCACTTGTAATCTGGGAAAAGTAGGAAGGAGGGATGACTCCCAGATGTAGAAGACAATGAGGGCAAGAAAGGGGAAAGTGTCAAATGCACACATGTTATACCCAGAAGTGGGCCTGACTGATAGAAGGTCAGGTGAGCAGATGCTTCCCCTGATTTCATACAAATTGTTGTTGTACAGCATTTCTAAAGCTCTTGGTGTGCATGTGTGTGTGTCTGCGTGAGGGCAGTGGATGAGTGTGTGTGCACATATCCCCCCAAAGCACAGACAGAACAACCAGATGGGATAGGTTTTTAAACTATTTTCCCTTGTTCTTTTCTAGCTCCTAAACCCTGAGATTAACTGGCATTAGAACAAATTCCCAGCTCTGTCTGGGATTTCCTCCATGAATAAAATCTGTTTTATTTGCCCACATGAGCTGTCTGTACAGCATGTATCAGATTCACTTTTTGTTTATAACCCCGTGAGACATAACATGCAAATGGTGTTTCTTCAAAATCAAATTAATGCCATTCATTATAAGGTGGGTGGTGACTCACCACAAGATAACAAGCCTGTTGAACCAGGATTTATTACCCATGCAAGTTAGTGGCATGAGATTTTTTTTGCAAGCTGAAGGCGAGTCCACTCTCCCAGTCAGTTTTATGAGATCTCACTGAACATACAAAAGTATTTTTTCTGTGACTGATTCACTGACATCCATGGTTGTAGTGGATGGCCCTAAAGGCATTGTCGTTAACAATGCTTCATTTCAACTAGGTTTCTTTGCCGCTTGGTTTTTGTGGTTTTTTTGCTGGTTTTGGACCAAAGGGCTTAAACATGTGGTAAAATCCCAACACATGGTTTTTGATGAAGTTCATATTGAGATGAAAAGCACTTGTTGTCAGAGCTACAGTCCAAAAAGTGGCTTTGCCACCTCTCTGCTGTGCTACGACAGTGGCCTGAGCTAGCATGGTATGTGCCACATGTGGCCAACACAAGGAGAGAAGAAGCAGTCACAAAGGGAAACCACCTCTTCTAATGGCAGCCTCCACCATGCTGGGCTTGAAGAGGTTCTCAAAATGTACTCTGAGATGAAAGCACTTTCATAGCAAATCTTCATAAAGCAACAGGCATTATGAATTCATGATCTATTTCCTGGAGTCAGAGGATTGATTACATGACAAAATCCCAGCTTTGGTCAGGCATCTGCACAGGACAAGCACTTGGCAAAGGAGAAATGCTACTTTCTTTCTTCTGATTGCCTATCCAGTGATGTGGGACACAACTCACTTTCTGTTTTCATAACACTGAGATAGGTTTGGTTTTGCTTTGGTTTGTTTTTTTGGTTGTTTTTTTTTTTTTTGTTTTTTGTTGGGTTTTTTGCCAGCAAAATGCAGTGAGACTTGCTGTTAAAATGAAACACATACTATTTCTTTATGAAAACAAAGAAAAACTTGGACTACAATCCACATAGATGAAGTATACAGAGGTCTGCCAGGCTGTACAGAGATCCTGACACAAGGCTTGCTTTGTCTCATCAAGAAATTAACTGTTTGTCCATCACAGCATCACTGTTGTTATTACTGTTGGAATAAGAAGGATGAAGCAGAATGAACTCGTCTATATAATGCCTGTTTGGAAACGTGATGGGGCTGCTACTATTATTCCTCACTGTCCTGGGTTCAGCAGTAGCAGTCATTTTTCTCCTCCTTAGTAGCCGGTGCAGTGCTGTGTTTTTGACTTTTGGCCTGGGAACAGCACTGATAACACTGATGTTCCTAGCTGCTGCTTAGTGACGTTTAGTCTAACCAAGGACTTTCTGAGCCTCATGCTCTGCCAGGGAGGAGGGGAAGCCGGGAGGAAGCAGAGACAGGACACCTG
>WYDI02036162.1:0-19087 GCA_009867235.2 Psittacus erithacus | reverse complement strand
GGTTTAGTGTGAGGTGTCCCTGCCCATGGCAGGGGGGTTGGAACTAGATGATCTTAATGTCCTTTCCAACCCTAACTTATGATTCTATGGCTGATCTAACCTACATGAGCATTTCCTTTGGTCTGAGACTAATTCTGCACCTGAAGCACCAATGAGAGTCCCACCAAGGGTAATCTGTACAAGTTTCCACTTGTGAAGACCACACTTGCAGATTATTGAATCTCAGACAGGGAATTTGCATTCTGACACTGAGAGAAGAACATGGAAGCAGCTCTGGAGAAGTACTTTTTATGTGCATTACTGTCCTACACAGGGAATATTTCTCTTGTTCCAGTTTGGTAAGTTACACCTTGGACTTTAAATATGAGTACGGAGAGCACTAGACACGTTGCCTTTGCTGATTATGTTTCTTCCATCCTAACCTTGCTGCCTCACAAAAAGATGGGTGATGCTCTTGGACTTGACCAAGCCTCTCTGGCTGTATCCAGAAGCAGAAACCTCACTCATTATTACGCTAAAGTAAGGAGGACTTTGCGAGGAGTAGCTGGTATCACAGAGGCTTTATAAATGAAGAGTTGGCTTCCACAATCTATCAAAAGTTTCCTGCTTATGTTCAACCTAACAGGCCACTTAAAGGGTGCCAGAGGCCTTTAGCATTTCATGAAAAGGAAAGAAGAAAAATAGGTTTTACACTCAGAAACAGCCATCCCTAACTGTCAAAAGAGTGCTATTTGCACCCCCCACAATGTCCCTGCCTTTACATAGTGTCTTTCCCCTTTCACAGCTTCTAGGAGGCTATCTGTGGCTGAGGAGATGGGAAGCCTCGCTGGCCTCTCCAGGTTGACTGTCAAGAATCATACAGCAGGAAATCACAGGGCAAAGTCTGTTACACTGTGTGTTTGTGAAGTTGCCACTTACTGGATGTGGAGGTAAATCAATCCATTAACCTATCTTAACCATGGTTCTAATTAGTTGCATATGTATAATCAGCATGCTCACAGGTATCTCCTCCGAGAATAGTGGGCTGACAGACACAGATTTGTTATTCTGCATCTGCTGTCAGATTTGGAATGTCTGAAGCTTTTTGAAAATAAATAAAAGCAACAAAACCCAACCAAATTTCCCATTTGACAGCACCCCATGTGAACAGATGGCTGGGAACACCTTTTTCCAAAGAAAGTCCCTCTTGACAAGACAGCAATAAAAATTGATTGTTAAGATGAAGTTATTCCTGAAGTAAGGAGAGCTTTCCCTCCTTCTCAGTGGTTTGTACATACATCATAAAAGACAAAGATGAAAAGAATTCAATACTTTAACTCTTGATACTATGCAGATAAATCCTACATTGGGGAAGCATGCGTTTTTTACTCAAAATCCTATATTTGGACTTACTGCATTTTTATACTGAAAAGATGGTCCCTATAACCATTAGCCCTGAATGGTAAATATAGACAGCTACAAATCAAAATGATTCCTTCATCTGTGTTAGAAATTGCTGATTTTGTAGCTTACACAAATGTTTACCCATTACATCATTATTTTCATCTGAAACCATAATGCAATATTAATCTCCTAAAAGAAGCCTGAATTGTCAATAACAGAACACTCATGAGATTGCCAGTGTATCAAACCTAGGGTTCTTATTTTATGTAGTTTTTATTACATATTTTATTGAGTATGGAAAAAAATTATAGCTTTGTTTAGACTCACAAAAAGTTTAAATCCTGTGCCTTACAAAGCTTAGCTTTGTTAAGTTGCAACATTAATGTATTTTTCAGCTCCTGCAGTTCTGAGTTGTTTGTTTCTTTGTGGCTTTTTTTTCCTTCTCCTATCTGCATGTTAAAAGAACAAAGTTAGCCTAATGGGCTCACTTATATTTGAATTTCCATAATTATAGGTTATTTTGTGATATTTTCCATGGTGATAAACTGTTCAATGATGTGTGGCCTTTTTTTTTTTTTCTTTTCTTTTTTTTTATCTCAGTTGGAAATTTTGCAGGTTTCAGGTATTAGGGGAAGAAATATATTCAAAGAGGAAGACTCATCAAAATAAATATTAATCTTTCCAATCAATCTTAACATATTCATTATTAAATAACTGTAAAAGTTGGAACTGTAGTTAAGCAAAAAGGCTAGCAAAAAATTCACTATAAGAAACAATATTAGTCACTGGTGACACGATTCCACAGTAACAGTTTAGATCCAAGGGAATTTTAACTAATTTTACCTAGGTTGAAAAAGATGTTTAAGGTCGTGAAGTCCAACCGTTATGCCAGCGCTGCCAAGACCATCACTAACTCATGTCACTAAGGGCCACATCTGCACAGTTTCTGAGCACTTCTGGGGAACAGTAATTCTACCACTGCCTTGTGCAGCCTGCTCCAATGCCTGATCACCCTCTCTGTGAAGAAATTGTTCCTAATATCCAATCTAAACCTCCCCTGGCGCAGCTTGAGGCTGTTTCCTTTTGTCGTAACACTTGTTACTTGGAAGAAGAGGCTGACCAACACCTCACTACAACCTCCTCTCAGGTAGTTGTAGAGAGCAATAAGGTCCCCCCCTTAAGCCTTCTTTTCCTCAGACTAAACAACCACAGTTCCCTCAGTTGTTCCTCACCAGGCTTGTGCTCCAGGCCCATCACCAGCTTTGCTGCCCTTTCCTGGACCAGCTCCAGCACCTCAAAGTCTTTCTTGTAGTGAGTGGCCCAGAACTGAATACAGTATTCCAGGTGTGGCCTCACCAGTGCTGAGTATAAAGGGAAATAAGTTCTGTAACAAAACCTCAGTGGAAAAATAATGTTTTTCATATTAAACCAGCCACAAAACAGGTGCAGCTTTGAAAGAGTTATATGAAAAAATGTAGTACTTTTAAAGGATTGGTGTTTTTTCTTTAACTTTTGGGAGGAAAAAAAAGTGTATTATTGCAATTTCCTTCTTTTCACTGGAAATTTCAAATTAGAAATTAGCCTCCCTCATCCCTCCGCCCCCCCCAAAAAAATGTTTATCATTACATGAAATATAATCAATTGCTTACACGCTGAACTTTCCCTTTGGAAAAATTAAACACACTGAGGGTTATCTATGGAAAGTTCTAGGATAACATCTGATATGTTGCCTCAGAAAGGAAAGGGTTTTTAAGCAAGGTAAAGATACAATAGTGCTCTGGATAGAAGACTGACACTTAAAAAACAAACAATACTACTCTTAACAGAAAGCAGGAATTTTTTAATGGTCACTTTCTGAGATAAGACCTATTTTTATCGTACAGTTGGAAGCAAATTTATCTGCTAGCTGAGCGAGTGCAACTGAGCTGTTTGTAACATTGCCCTATGTTAAAAGAGCATCCAAGAAGTAATTTCAACTAGACATGATCAAAACAGAACATCAGAAGATGGAATTCTGATTGCTAAATTCCTCTGAACCTGACAGACCTTTATAAAAAAAAAAAAGAAAATCTTGCTTTCCAATGTCTTTTTTAGTGAATTAATAGTCTTGCCTCATATTAATGCCACAGAAGTGTCAACTGTAATGAAACGCTATCCAAGGCCATCTAAACTCTCCTATAACTTTGTAGGAGCTCCATTCCAGAACAAAATTTTACAATAAATCTGTCTTTACAGTCATTCACTCAGTACTTCTGCTAGATAGAAAAGGGTATTGTTTCTTCTCAGAACCTCCTAGATATACCAGAGTGAAAATACATATTCTATCAATAAGGATAGAAACAGTAAATTAGCAGAATGAGCAGCTGATCCTTCAGAAAGCACTTAACTCAGAAATACACCTAATCATACCTTTCACTGTGCCAGTAAAGTAAAGTTTAGTGAAAGATCATCTTCTGTCCAAGACTTGGAACACTATGAGGGCAAACTATGCCAAGACACTCAAGTTAATGCCCACAGCTACCAATGTAGAAATGCAGGACCTAATCCTTGTCTGTCCTTATTCAAAGGAAAACTTTATTCTAGGCACCAACCTGATTGTCTCAGCCAGCTGATTGTCAAGTCAGCCTCCTGCAATCCATTACTCAGATGAAAGGGAGCAGCTCTGGCAGTGAAAAACAGTGAATGAAATCTCCTTCGTGCTCACTTGTTTCAAATTCCATTTGATTTGAGGAAACTTTTGTCCAATTGATATATTTCAACAGAAACAATCAGTTTCAGTAAATTAGATTTTTTCCAATAAAGCACATATTGTATAGAATCTGATTTATACAACGAAGATTTACAGAATCCAGCCTGTGCAATGCTTTTTTTTTTCAAATATCAAAACACTTTATAAAAATGAGAGTGGGGAATCAACATTTTATTATTAAAAAGGGAAGAGTGGTGGCTCAGGAACAGAATGGTGTTTTGCCACAGTCAGATAGCAGTAGAGCTCACAGACCAACTCAGGAGTCCCGCCTTCCAGTTCATTGCTTCACAAGAGTTATAAGAAAACCTGTGTTGCTCTATTATATGAGTGGGCAAAAGACTTTTAAAAGCTTTGTAAAACTTTAAAATACATTATTGTGCAAAATAGCTTACCTGCCAGTATCTTCTTTGGAGAAATTTAAGTTATTTTTGGCTGGGCAAAATTCAGTCTTAGAATAAAGCACCCTTACAGATTGGTTTTGGTTCTATTCTAGTATTTTGTTTGACAAAATAAACTCAGTCTTCATGTTACTTGATCTGACAAGATGCCTCCTTTGGTATGAACTTTTAAGCTGTACTAAAACAGAAAAGGGCTTTACCAGCTTTTCATTTTCCACAGATAGGGAGCTTGATAAGGTGAGAGGAAGTGTTTGATGTTTTTCAGTCCATTTCTTAGTCATTAATGAAAACCCCAATGCCCTGACATCTCCGGTTAGTATACTCATCTATTATCTCTGCTTTGTTCAGTAACTCTGATCTATTATAAAAAGAAAACCAAGACAAACCAGTTCCTGATTAAGTAATATTGTATTTACACAGAAGGGAGTGTGCAGGGTGGAACAAAAGGGGAACAAACAAACTGGGATGTTAGGATTACTGATTTAGTTAATTATAATCTTAAATTGTTTTTCAGTGCACAGCTTCAGGTACCTTTCCAAATCAAGCCCTTGATGTGGTACACAACTCTTACCAGCCATTCCAGAGGTCCTAAGACAGTTGGAAGCCACAGTTAGGCTTAATACAGGCTTAACTGTTATGCCAGTTAGGCATAATGTGGGAGAAGGTGACACCTATGCACGGAATTCCTTAGTCCTCCCATATCCCTCAGAATATATTCTTCAAAACAGGAATCATAGAAAATAATTAAGTCTTTAAAGCTTAGAGTAGTGGGGAAACAAATGAACTTTCCTTCTCTGCTGCAGCAAAGCTGAATGGGTTTGTTAGAATTTTATTAGAAGATGCTTGTCTTCACCTGGGAATTTGTTTTTTATTCCAGGTGAAAACCTGTCAGTCCAAACCTGTCTTGAATGCTGAGGCTATGTAAAGTGAGTGAAGGAACAGTTTTGTTTGTGGTAATTTCCCAACTCCTAGATTTACTTTGCTTTTCTGTCTCCTTCCAGGTGGTGGCCTCAGATTACAATGGAGGATTAAAAAAACCAAAAAACAAAAAAAATCCCAGGAATTATAAAACTTATTAACTAAGATTTATACAGCATAAACAAGCAGCAACACATTTGACAGGCTCAATAGAAGGACATCCATTTTTGGCTTGCATTTATGAATGAACCCCTTAACTTCTGCCTAGTAGAAGTTTGGTAGTTCAATTTGAAATAGATTTTTTGTTTTCTGAAAAGGACTTTAAACACAGTCATATCTAAACTGAGAAAGCAAACCTTTCCTTACAATAAATAATTGCCTAAGTGATACTAAGGTAAATGTGTGCTTGACTTGCAGTTCTTAACCTAATATAGTATTGTTGGGAGCACTGTCAATAATGTAAATAATGTAAATTATAATGAGAAAAACCTGTGCGTTACCAATCAGGTTTGGAACACAACTAGTGAACTAATTTCACTCAATTCTGCTGATAAATACCTGAGTTCATGGTTGAGCTTCACTGACAACCAACATCAGATCAATGGTGTAATCAAGGATAAATGCAGAAGAATACAGTTCACCCATGTTTAATTTTAGTACTATATGGAGAAGACAGAGCTTTCATTGCTTTTTGAGGAACAACAGGTTGGTAGGTTTACTCAGTTTTCCATCAACTACTTCACAATTCTTACAGTGAAATTTATCTTTGCAATGCTTCTGCATAGCTACTTGAATCTTAAGTGTAAAATACAAGCTTGCTGTCAAGGTTCCCTTTTCAGTCAATGAGCAAAGGTTCCTCTCAACTTGGGCATTTATTTTAGGATAGGATGGATCTGCCTACAGAAGTTCTTCAACATACAGTTGCTTTACAATAAATGCCTGCCTTTAATGGTGTAAGGCTTTTTATCTTGTGGTAAGCCCATGTTGTCAACCTGTTTCTTCTGAGAAAAAAAGATTTTCACACCAGTACAATAATGCTGAAATAATGGAGATACTTTGGAGTAGAATATGAGTCATTGTGTTCAAATGCAGTGTTGCTTAAATTGAAGAGAAGCAACATTATCTCAAATTTCAGAAGCCATGCCTTGTTCCGGTGGGATTTTTATGCCAACTTTTGTGATGTAGTAAGTGTAAATCTTATCAGGACCCCATGTATATTTGCACATAACTTTTAATGCTCTGTGTATAACAAAAAAAAGTCTCTGTTCGGGATTGAGCAAGATACTATCATATGAGTAAGCAACTTCCCATTCCATGTCTTTCCTCCAGTGGTTACACAGGTGAATAGTTACTTTCCTTATCTATCTTTCAATTTAGAAATGGAGCTTGGGTTCTGGCTAACTAATTAGTCCTTACAGTTGTATCTGTTAGAGGTAGCATTTTAGCGTGAAAGCTTTGAATAGCTTAAGCTAAAACCCAGGATGAAGAGGAGGGAAACATGTCAATGTTGGGCTTTTTTTTTCTTACAATCACTGAATAATTCAGCTTGTAAGAGACCTGTGGAGGTCTCTGTTCTAAATTCCTGCTCAAAGTTAGAAAAAAGAACGCTCAAAGTTAGAAGAGCTTGCTTGGGGTGTTGTTAGCTAAGTTCCAAAAATCCACATGAAAGGATAATCTAGAGCCTTTCATGCAGTCTGGTCCAGGGCTTACCACCATGGTGGATTTTCTTTTCCCCTCTTGATAAGTGAAATTCCCATTGCTGCAGCTTGTAGCTGCTGTCTTGTTGAAAACAAGAGCTAGCTTAACCTTTCTTTGTGCAGTTTTGACAGATCCATCTCTCTCCTAGACTTGCATCAGTATGCCAGCGTCGCACTTCCATGGGTGGCCCCAAACCACATACTAATCAGGAGGCAAACTTAACCAAGTGCCAAGTAGGAATTAGAAATAATTCCTTTGACCTACTACCTTTCATGAAAAAGACCAATTCTCAGCCTTCATTGCTATAAAGGATGCCTTGCTGACAAGTTTGATTTGTTGCCCATCAGAATCTGTGTGCCATTTTCTGCAAAACTGTTCCTTGTGCAGTCAGTGCCCTGCTAACACTATTGCATGGAGTTATTTTGTTCGTGGAGCAGGACTTTGCATTTGAAATTTTTTAACTTCCTGAAATTCTCACTTGCTTACTTTTCCAGCTTGCTATGGTTCATCTGAACAGCAGCCTTACCCTCCAGGGTACCAACAGCTCCATCTCCCTCACCTGATGAATTACAACCTATGGCTTTGCTGCTGGTGAATTCTCTCCTTCCAAGCAGCTGTCAAATGATGCTAAAACATATTGGCCCCTGACACCTGCTAAACAACACCACTTTTAGCTGGGCATCATTTAGACTTCAAATTGTTGTATTGTTTGAACAGTCCTGCCAGTTTTGCTTGCTCTTCTTAGTCAACACATCCCGTTCCCCCCTTGTTTACAGAGTCAATTACTATGTTGTAGATAATTTTCCATCACCTGAGTGTGGAAGAAGGGAGAATGAGGAATGTTTTCTACTTGGAGTGTTTGCACAAACAGAACCACTCTGTTTTCTGTTTACCACATTATTGAAAAAAACAGACAGCATTTTGCTGAATATGTGACAGTCTCCACATGTGAAGGGCTTAATCGGGCCATTAGTTATATGACAGACAGCCCAGAGCAATTCACAGTAAGTAATAAAAGGTGGCTCAGGACTTTGAAATCTAAACTCCTTTGTGAATCTGACCCAAAGAGACTTCTGAAAGCACTATCTTGGGTCTGTTGCCTATCATTAGTAACAACTCTGCTGCTGGGGGTGAGTGGAGCAAAATGGAAATCCCTTTGCCTTAGTGATTAGTAAAGAACCTGTGGTACTCCCAGGGCCCTAAGCACATTTGAGTACAAGCCCTTTGTTAGTCTAAAATGTCCCCTGCAGTTTCAGCTAAAGATCTGTCTAAAAGTAGACTCTTCAATATGGCACTTTGTCGGAGATTGTTGGGTTTCTATGGGGCTCAAAGTATTAGCCTTGAGGGGGCTGGGGAGGGAAACATTATTGGTACATTAAAAATGTTTCTATCTGATCACAAACTTTTACCTATTCTTCAGAGAACAAACAAAGAGAAAAGCCCTGATTCTGATTGCAGTGAATTTGCTATAAAATTGTTTATTGTTATTGCTTTCATGTGAATCAGCCAAGTTTTATACATATTTAAGTGATATCTGACCCAAGGAATCTATTAATAAAGCTGTTGAATAACTCCAAAAAGAGCATATCGCGGCACAGTAAATTGTCAGGGCATAATATGACATAAACTAACTTTTAAGCCTTAAACATACCTTGAAGCTTTAAAACAGGGAGATTCCCTAGAGCAGTGACCTGACTATCTTCATCACTCAATGGAAAACAAGTTATTTCTTGTATGTAGGGCTGGAGATTCATTCTCTCTATGGTTTCTGGAGGGGAAAGGGAAATGCCACACAAATACTTCCAGGTTATTGTTGCGTTCTCTTCAGGAAAAAAGTGCACAACCAATGCCTTATGATCAACCCACTGGAAGAAAGTGGTGTGCCAGGTAATCTCAGTCTGACTGAAAAGCTCAAGGGAGGGTGTCATGAGTTCTGGGAGAGGGGATAACCTCTCTTTTCTCTGATACTCCATTAGAGGAGAAAAAGACCCTGTGGCTGACAGGCTTAAAAGCCTCTACCTTCCCTACCAGTCTCTAGTCCTCACTCATTGCTCCTATTTGCCTTTTCCAAAGGCACTGTCATATCATTTTGTACTACTCCCCTGATATTGCACCAGTCAGATGGATAGGAGACCTATCTGTGTGCCTGAGACGACTCCTGCCCCTCTTTGAAGAGGCTGCAAAGTCTGCTGAGCAAGTAGGGCAATTTCCTTTCTTCATACTGACTGCAAAGGCCTTCTCTAGTTCTTTCACCTGCTGACTGCACCCTTTGAAGGCTCTTGCTCAGTCACTTATTCTACAAGAGATTGGGAGGGGAAAAAAGGCTTTTCAGATGATCTCCCCAGTGGAGTAGGCGCTAGGGGATTTTGCAATAATACTTTGAATTTCTGTGGTCTCTCTCATCCAGGAAGCTCTGAAGGACTTTTAGATTCATTAAGCTTCCCAATCCACTAGCATTATTATCCCTTCTTAGAGATAAGAACAGCAAGTCTTAGAGCAAGCAGTGCAGATAAATGACAGACCAGGACTGAGAATGGCAGTGTCTCACCTCCCATTCTCCAGTAGTAACACAAGGAAATACGGCTCTGCCAAAGCCCCTTGATGTGATGATCTATATTTTACGTAGCTTTTTCATACCTACATACATAGCGCTACATGATTTATTTTAATGCAGTTGTTCATGTGAAGGCTAAATAGCTTTCCATGATCAAAGGAAATGCATGATATTCTTAAGGCCAAACCAATTGAATATTAAGTTATATTAACGATTTCTATTTATGTTGTACATAATGATGAGATTTTAGAATGTAAGTTAATTGGATAAGTTATCCCCTTTACTATCTCTATATTTCAACATTTTAATTGCAAAATTTACAGAAAGAACACAAAACAGGGAGCGGAAAGAGCATGGCTACAGCTCAGCACCAGAGACATAGCATCCTCCACAATCCTGACAGGGATTACTCAATCATGGTAATCCATGTGTGCTTAGCTGTTGATGCTTGACAAAATTGACAGTAACTACAGAAGGTCTCTTCATTATGATATACAGCCCTGCATGTGTAGGAAAATGAATATTCTAGGTAGCTCATGATGAAAGGAAAATATAAATGTCCTGCAGAGTCTTAGTGAGCACGAACCATCAAGATGGAGGCTACTTGCTATTCCAAAGTCTGACATGGATTTATAGTTTGACCTTGGGAATGACACTTCTCTGTCTCCTTTCCTACATTTTGCATTACAAGAAGAAGAGTGATTCAGAGCCAGATGAAATCATAATATGATTGAAAGCTAGAAAATAACCTATTCCCTGTCACGGCACCCAAAGTGTATACTGTCTTGGCTAGAGGGAAAGATCAGAAATAGCACAGACCTTCTCACTTATTGTGTAAGTTTATGTTCCCTAGTTTGAAATAGCAGCCTCCTCAGTTCCCAGCCACCAGCCACTGCTGTAACAATAAATAATCAAAATGATGCATTCGCTAGGGTGAATGAAGTCTTGCACAAATAGAAATGTCAGTTCAGACTTTCAGGGAAATAGTGACTCATGAACAGGCAGCAAGGCCATTGCTCAGGTAAAACTCAGCCCTGAATCTACCCTGAAATTTTCTGAGGAAACAGGAGAGTCTGCCTGATCCTGCCCGGTCCTCACTATGGTGTGATCTCCAGCTCCCATCCACCCAGCCTTGGCTCAGCCACTGAAGCAGGTGCTGCTTTCTACTCAATACCACATTCTGTGCATGTTCCCTTGTTCCCTGCAAATCACTTCTGGTGAGCCAACAACCATTTCAGCCTTTCAAAGCAGCTTGTTTTTATTCCTCAAGAAAGAGTTTATAGCTGGGATTTAATAAGCCTGTAGTGCTTTATATTTTGGCAAAAGAAAAAATCACATTCTGCCCAACACAAGCTATGTAAACAAGGGCAGTGATTATACATTCGAATGATGGAATGAATGTGATGTTTATACAGTACGCTAATAGACAGAATATTTCTGATTCAATTGCTGATTATTTGCCATAACCAATGGAATTTTTATTTTACTACAATGGGCTCTGATATTTTCACTCTGGAGTAATTGCATTCACAAACTCAGTATCTCTCCAAATCCACCTAGTGGATATTCTAGCCTAATATTTTCAGGCTGTGAAGCAATTAATTTTGTGAGGCTGTAATATGTCTTGTTTTTTTCAAAATTTCATTTTTTGTATTGCTCTCACACCATTTTTCAGCACAATTGGTACTGAACTCTATTGGTATTAAAAATAGTGCAAGACAATATTTCTTACCCGAAGTTGGAAATCTGTCTTTCATCTTCCTGAAATCATGCTGATTATGGTAGCTACATGTACTAAAAATGGACATGCAATAGTAATACTTTCCTTCTTTCTTGTCACTTCATGTTTACTTTTTCATCTCTCTCTTTATTTCTTCCATTTCTTTTGTTTTTGGAATATTCTCTTTTCCTTCATTCTGTCCTTACCTAAGGAAAATAAACCACCTCATTCTACCCTCCCTGTTTTAGCTCCCACACCTCACCCTTACTCTTTAACAATAAAATGCAAAACATCAGGCTTGCTAGGGCTCTTAATGCAGAGACAGACAGGACTGCCCAAGGCCTTTGATTAGAATCTTATTTCCACACCTCAACAGAATATGGATTAATGACTATGCATTGCAGGTTTTGTTGGTTTGGGGTTTGTTTTTATTTCTGTTTTCTTTTTTTGTTTGTGTGTTTGGGGGGAGTTTGTTTTTTACTTTGTTTTATTATTATTATTATTATATACACAAAAGAGAAATCAAAGTCTTCATTATGGCTATGTTTATTGTATAAATCCAGTAAAGCAATTGACAGACTAAAGCAACTAATTAACTCTTTTTGCTGTCATTAGACCTGGAAGGAGTTGAGAAAACTGTGCAAGAAATTACAAGATTCTAAAGCACATTAATGATTCAGAATTTATATTGTAGTGAAGAATAACTTTCTGCTGATGCTTCTGTATTGTCTGAAGTATTTAAAACTACATAGGACAAACCAATAGACTTCTATCCCATTGTCCAGGTAACTAATACTAAAGATCAGGAGGACTTCCCACCAAAGAGTTTCTCTTACTAGCTTATTACTACCTTAATCTTGCCATAGGTCAGGGACCCTGTATGACCCTAATCCTAACCCTGACCCTGACCCTAACCCTAACCCTTTTCCTCTGGACTTTTCCTGTTGTGTTTTACTCCCTTCATAAGTCTCTTTGTGGCCACTGTAATTGATTTTTATTGTTGTTGTTGTTGTGTTTTGTTTTGTTCTTCCCTTCCATACTAACAGGAGGACTGCTAAAATATAGCATCTGTAGTATCTATAAGAAAGCAATATGGCCAGGACCCAGCACAAATGACTAATGTAGAAAAGTTTCTAGTGTAGAAAAAAGTTACAGTATGGAACAGATGAGGAAGCTGCATCAGTCTGACTTGGTCCACACACAAAATTCATAGCTATTGTGTGTACAAGTCCCAGCTTTTGTGGTAAGAATATTTAGACCACAAATGCAGATTCATGCATTTGTGGTCTAAAAAGTAAAAAATCTGAAGTCTAATGGATGTACATTGGTATTGTGGATTTAGTTTGATGCTTCTGGAGGATATGTGCCTTAAAGTCTGTTAATGAATGAGGAGTTATTCCTGCCAGTGAAGAAAGCATTAGAGTTGCTTTCTACAGATGAGAAAAGTGATTGTTAATGTAAGCATTCATGAAGTATAGTCTCACAAGTATAACATTATTCTGTTTTATTGTCCAGAGAAACCTAGCATGGGTTTTCAGGGTGACTCTTTTAGAGAGTTTTATCTTCCTTTTGACAAAGGAAAGAGAATAAGATACAGTAACCTAAGATAACATTTCTTTTCCTGGCTCTGTTCCTAGATTTCCAGGATGACAATTGACAGGGTGTACTCAGAAGCTAACTTTAATTAAGGAAAGTAAACAGAAAGACAGCGTTATCAAATGTGGGTGAACAATATGGTGTTCTTCCCACAAGAATTTTGTGAAAACTCAAAAAAAATAGTTTAAGGAAAACTTGGCAACACGGAACCTTAACTTAGGTTTGTTTCTTTTTTTTTAGGTTACAATATACTCAAAAAGATTTTTAGGTTACAGAACTTAACATGGAACTATTAAAATATTTCCTTAAATGTATATTTTGCATGGTCAATATCCTCTTATGATTATTATACATTTTAAATTATTAAAGTGGGCTTTGCATTACTCCTTCAGAAAAGAATCCAAAAACTTTCTAACAAAAAGACTATGCATGACTTTTTTCCTTCATGTCTCTGGAGGACAAGTCAGGATCAGGAGAGGTCCCTAAGACTGGGTTAGCTCTACTGTGTGGCTAAATCTGTTTATTTATCTGTACATCTCAGAGGATTTATGTTACTTAATTCAACTATTAGAAGTAAAGCTGTTAAAAATAAGTATTACTCAGTGATAGAATGTGCTGATGCGTGCATTATTTGTTCTTCTACTGGCTGATTTGCTACAAGATAATAGCATATTATTCCTACCAGCTGCTAATTAGCTGCTAATTAATAGATTGATAGACTCTGAAGCCAGGAGGGACAATTAGCTCATTTAGTATGACCACAGCAGTTTTAACACATTTCACCCATGCTACCAGAGTTTGTGACAGACTGTTAAAGACAGACTTGGGCAGCAGCAACCGCATACTGAAGTCATCTAGGAAAGGAAAACCTCCTGGTTCTTTTATGGTTTTTCCTGTATTTTACCACCATCAGTTTAAGACATTTAGGCCTTGATTTTCACTGAATGTGATTTCAGCTCTTAGTTGTTCTTCACCAGACCAAAAAGCTTTTTATTACTCGGGTTTTTTTCTCAGAAAATTGTTTGCTTACTGCAAACAAGGTACTTCTCCAATGTACATTTTACAAACTGAATAGGCTTTTACCATTGATTGTCTACCTGCAAGATTTCTCATTCTTCTCTGAAATTATTTTCTATACTCTCTTCACAATCTTATTAACATTTTTGAAAAGCAGAGGTGCTAGAATGTCTGGAAGGTTTTACTAGGTCCAGGACTGAAACCAATCTTTTTCACACAGAATTGTCATCTCGATATTGTCTTTAAGTCTTTAGAGGTGATATCAGAGATTACCACACTGCCAGAAGCTTTGCTACCCCTCTACCCATTATTCAATCTACTAAGCAATATCTGCATTTGAAAGGTTTTTTGAAACAGGAAGAAAGGTGATATACCCTGTACTGTGAATGGCTTTATTTTTCCACAAGAACATGCAGATAATCATTCCTCTGTGCTGTCCCAAACAAAGGGAGAGTATCTTCAGTTTTAGCCTGTGACTAAGAGGTGATAAAAGAGGAGGCACAATTCCCCTGGAAGCAGACTGACATAAGCTCAGCAAGGTAACCCTGGCTCCCCTGATTCTTACTCAAAGGCACTTGATTTTGCACTTTATTTTCCTATGCCTTCGTTGTATCTTCCAGCAAAGGTCGCATTTTCATTTTTCACAAAAGTAGCTCTGAGGAGACCCTAAATTATTTCCCTTTCTTATTTCATGTTCTCATCGCTTCTCACGCCAAACCCGTCCTACCCTGGTTTATTTTATCTATTTATGTATAATTTCTGGAAGTGTGTTAGGTTCACATATGGCAAGTTTATACATTATTTTATATTTGATTTTATACAGACTTGTGAGATTATAAAGAATGAGGCAGAAGAGTAAATTTGTTTATAGATTCTTTCCAACCACTATTACTTTCTCAGTGTCCTTGCATTATGTGGATGGAGGTAAAACAAAAGGCATTTATCTGCTTTGTGTGTTATATTCTCATGTGACAGACATCTTAACATCACCATTTGGGTGAAGTAAAACACTGTGCTGCGAATGCAGTGCCAAAATTCTATAACCAGGTACAAAAACAGGTACATTCAGCAACATGCCATAGACAGGATGACTACATGCTTTTAAACTTTTAGTGAGCTGATCTCCTAACCCACACAGACACTGCATGTTCTAAAAAATCCCCAGACATCAGTTTTGCATATTAAGGAAATTTTCATCACAGAATAAATTAACCAAAAAGCTAAGCCACTGAATGTTTCATTTAGCTCTTTCACAGCTTCTCAGTTCCCCATTTAGATTTTCCTCAGCCATGGATGAACAGACTCCTCTCTCTTCAGAAAATACAATGAAATATCTATCAATAATTTAACAAATCCCATACATCCTCCTTGAAGAAGATATGCACACTCTAGAATATCCAGATGCACAGGGTTATCATATTAATATGCTCTAATGCAGCCTGAAGAGGCTCTGTCCTTGCTGTATAAATATAATTCTTCTGTCTTCTGGACCAATCTCATGAGCTGAAGTTCATAGAATCTAAAAGGTATCTGTTAATTCTGGGAGTACAAAAGCTTTAAAATAGACACTTCCTGAGTAAAGAGTTGTATATGTATACCTACCTTCTAAGGTGATCTTAGCAGGCAGAATTTGAACAAGATTGACTGTCAGTGCTATGGGTTCTGACCAGTGGAGCTAAACAGCTGGTTTCCTTTGAGCCCACATGAGTTGGCCTCAGCTGTCTGTTTTTATTGTTCAAAATAGAAACAATCAATATAGTGCTGAAGACATTACTTGGGATAACAAAACATAAAAAACTAATTGCATTGTGTGGAATCATTACCAGTCTAAAGAGGCAGGAGCATCTCATATTCCACTGGGTATTTTACTAAGCCATAGGATTCATTTTTTCTCCCAGTTTGAGACAGCAAATGCCCATATTCCTATTTTCAAAGACATAGTGGTGCAGTGATTCTCTGACTTCATACCAGGAGCTAATAGAAAAGCCAGAAAATGTACTTAAATCTTTCATAACCAGCTAAATTACTTAATAAAAAGTACTTCTTGCTGGTTAGTGGTCACTTATAGAGCAGTCCTGAGGATGCACAGAACATAAAGAAACTCCTAAGTGATGCAAATTGCCCCATACACCTGGGCTGTCTGATCCAGCCTCCTATCCAGTTGGAGGAGAGGACATGGGTCAATTAGGGAAAATTTGGTCTATTATTTACTGATGTTCCTTCTGTGAACTATATTTTTAATCGCTTTTCCCCCAGTATTTTAGACAAACTTGCATCATCCTTGCCTCTTTTCATGATAAAGAAATCATCCATTACTGAAACACAACCACTGAATAGTTCCCATGTCAGTTAGAAAGACTAACTGCATTTAACTGCAGTCATCTCTGCTTTGAACAGGGTGCTGCATTACAGACTTCCAAAGATCCCTTACAACCTAAATTATTCTGTGATTTATACTACAGTATTTACCTTTTCTTTCTATGCTTGCCCTAACTGTTCTGTCCTTTCAAGTCCCAAATAAAGAACTGCCATAACTTTCTCTGCTTAAACACACACTGTGTAAATACTCATATACAATTTGCCAAACTGACTCAAAGTTATCAAGGGCATCAATGTTGGATGAATGTCTGCTTACTTTTTCCAAATCAGCTCTATGCAATGCCTACCTCTGATAAACTGCTCTTAGCTGAAATGCTCAACAGATAATAACAGAAGCTCTGTGAATTAAGCTGTTGTTGTAAAAAGAATGAATCTATGAATTTTGTTTCAGTGAACCAAAATGGATTTTTATATTGGTTGCCTAATGAAGCAGGGTTTATATAATCACTCTTAGGAGATAAATTGTCATTCTACTTGACCATCCTCTCTAATAATTTTTTTTAATTAATTCATCAACTACAATGAGATGAGACAAAAGGTCAAATGATAGAGGTGTCAAAGATTAAATTACCACAAGTATTATGAAACCTGATAGCTCAGAAAGTATCCTCAGCTGAGGAAGGGATTCCATATGATTTAGCCTTTCACTAGAAACCAGAAAATATATTTAGGAGAGAGATCTGTGGCAGTCCCAGCTATAGAGAAAATGATACCAGAGAATGCAATCGCAAGGCAAATCCACAAGGAGATCCTCCTTTCCAAATTCTCTTGCACACTGTGTAGCTCATTTTAAAAGGTTGGACTAAGAATCCATTGTTGTATATTGTATAGCTGGTTTTGATAATTTTCATGTGTTGTGATTATAGAAGTAGCACAAGTTTGGCTTGCAGTGAAACCTTACAGTTTGTTATATGATTGTACAACCCTTATAGGAAAGGAAGAGAGGACCTTTTATTGATTAACCTATAAGTAATCTAATTGATTGAGATGCAAATCAGTAACAAGTACGGATACAGTAAAATCTGATTTTTAATGCAGAACCTGTGTGTTCCTACTCTCAGTATTGGTGACCCTCCTCCCCACAGCAGGTCTCAACTTTGATTTCCATAAAACCCACAATGTTACAGACTGGAGTGTGTAATGGTACTGGAAAACAAGAAATTACATAAGCAAAAGCTGCTGCCATTTGAATATAGTAGCATCCAGAATTAATTTCAGCTAATACTATTTCTGAGAAAATTGTTTCTATTGTTAGAGGCAAACTTTTTTCTTTTGGCTTAGCAAATCCTGACTCTGTCACTAAAAAAACTTTAAAAAGCATATATGCATATAAATATAAACAGATAAATATATACATATATAAACAATTCATTCTTTCCTATGAGTAGGAAATAACAAATGTGGGTACTGGGGAAAGGTACTAAATTGTTTTTATTGCATTTCTTTTAAATATGCAGTATGCCAGTTCAGCTCCCAGAGGCATTAAGTGAAAGAGCCCAAAAGTAACATACACAAATTCAAGAACAAATAAAAGCAAATTCAATGCTCACAAACGCTTCTCAGTAACTTGACTTCTATTTCCAAGTCAGGGCTGTGTCTAGGGAACCTAATATTTTAAAATGAATTTGTAGGCTTCTTATATTTCTCTGTTTCTGGGTATAGGATCTCAGGATTTACTTTATTTTATTTTATTTTTTTTGACAGCCAGAAAAGGAGTTTTGTAATTATTTGTTGTTAGATACTGCGCAGGAAAGAAATACCAAAGGAAAATGTGGGAAATGGTGAAGAGAATGGAGAAAATAAAACCTATTATGGCTGCAAGGCTCAATAGCAATAATTAAGGATCATATTGCTGATTATATTGCAGAATTGTCATTGTTTTTTTGTACTGAATGTTTATGGCATGTACTTTTCCTCCATTACTCTAGGGAAACACTAAATGTATTTAAGTAACACCACAGAAAAGTGTAGAAAAAGGTATTTCTGAGTAGATTTTTCAAATGGCCTAAAAAAGGCTCATTGTTTACTACCAAAGTCAATAACAACTTCCCACACTCTACCACACACATGAAACAGGCCCTATGGTATGTCCCAAAATTATTAGGATTAATAGCAGAAGATCAGATCTTTTAAATACTCTATAAAAATAGCTGGTTGCTCTGTAAGTCTTGTGCTGGCCTGGCTTTAAGAGAAAATCATTACCAGCTTTATCAAAAAGATGTCCTTTCACAGTAGCTGGAAACAACCTTATGTCTACTCCAAAAGGCATCTCCTGGCACTTGCTCTACTGCTGAGGCCTCTGGGTTATCATTTCCTGGAGTAGATTAACAAGTAGATTGTGTGCTAATTCATTCATAATAGTGCACAAAATGGATCAAACCTTGAAAGAAGAAATAAAGACATGTAGAAGAAAGAAGAAATAGAGACTTGGCTAGGGATGTTACAGGTAACAGGAAGGGATTCTGTAGGTACCTAGCAAATAAAAGACAGACTAGGGACAACGTAGGCCCCCTCCGGAAGTTATCAGGAGAACTGGCTACTCTGGATTTGCAGAAGGCTGAGGTTCTTAACGACTTCTTTGTCTCGGTTTTCACTGCTAAATGCTCTGACCACACCACCCAAGTCTTGGAAGGCAGATGCAGGGACTGTGAGAATGAAGACCTTAGGCCCACTGT
>WYDI02036160.1:0-10036 GCA_009867235.2 Psittacus erithacus | reverse complement strand
CATGGCACTGACCCCTCCACTATGGCACTGCCTCCTCCACCATGGCACTGACCCCTCCAGCCATGGCACTGACCTCTCCACCATGGCACTGACCTCTCCACCATGGCACTGACCCCTCCACCATGGCACTGACCTCTCCACCATGGCACTGACCCCTCCACCATGGCACTGATCCCTCCATCCATGGCACTGATCCCTCCAGCCATGGCACTGACCCCTCCAGCCATGGCACCGACCACTCTGTCCCCTCCCCAGATGCAGAACGTGATGTACGACCTCATCACAGAGCTCAACGACCGCAGCGAGGACCTGGAGAAGCAGATCAGCAGCCTGGAGTCCAAGCTGGAGCAGCTCAGCACCAGCTTCAACTCCCTGCCCCTGCTGATGGCCGACATGCTGCGCCAGCAGCAGCAGCGCCTGCTCGCCGCCGTGCTGGAGGCGCGGGGGGTCAGCGTGCCCGTGGGCACCCCCCAAACTCCTCTATCCGAGAGCCCCATCGGGGTCAGCTCCACCTCCTTCCCCACCCCTTACACGAGCTCAAGCAGCTGCTAAAGCGCAGCCCCTGGCTCCCGCCATGGACAGGGGCAGCGCCTCCGCGCCGGTCCCGGGTTCTCCATGGATTTCCTCCTGGTCCTCGCGCTGCCGCAGGACCCCTTCGGCCGGAGCCGGTGGGATCAGCGGTGCCGAGCGCCGCTCGGAGCTTTGCCAACGCCTTGGTATCGGGAACCACATCCCCGTTCAGGTGCCTCTACACGTGGTGAAGGAAGGGGACGGGAGGCGATGCCTCGGGCGAGCCCACGCCGCGGAGGCCGGTGGCGGACGGAAAACCCACGCTCAATCTCAGGTCTTCACATAGGAAAACGGAACAAAGCAGCGAGTCAGTGGCACTGCAGCAACGGAGACACCGGAGGGAAGCGTTTTCCTCCCCTGCCCCTCTCACCATTGCAAAGCAGATGCCGACACGGTGGTTCCTTGCACAGGCTCTGACCTATGCTGCCCATGCTCCAATCCATCTCGTTACCTGGACCCGCAGGAACCCCCCTTTGCATTGTTGGGTGGGTGGGTGACAGTGGCCATAACCTACCGTGGGCTTCTCTGGAGGTGTGAGTGTGTTCACCCCAGGCAGAACAAGAGATGCTTCTCCCTTCTGCTCCTCACTGGAGCCGTGCCGGAGCCGGGAAGGCGGTGCCTAACGCATGTGTGGATGCAGGGGCTGGCAGGCCAGCCTGGGCGCCCCGGGGGCTCTGGTGCTCACAACACTGCCCACCCCCAGCATTCCAGGAAGCCGATGGGCTCTTTGCTGGATGAGAAACCACATCAGCACCGGGTGCACCGGGGCTGAGCCGGGGCGCCCTGGCAAGGGGTGCACTGGTGGGGAAGGTGCTTCATCTGTTTAAAACCAGCCTCTGTGCCGCTGCTGCTGGGTTTGGTGGGGACCCATCCACCCAGGTACTTCTGGAACCAGCCCTTTCCTGTTCTGCTTTCCCCATTTCCCTCCTTTTCCTCCCTGGTTCTGCCCCATGGCTGTGCTGGGCTCTGCCTGGGCCCTGTGTGGAGCTCGGCAGCAGCTTTGGGGCTGCTCTTTGCTGCTTTCAATGAAAACCCAGCAGAGGCTATTTCTGTATTTTTAAACAGATGAAGGAACCTGTAATTACTCCCCGATATTAATTACAGCTCCACCGGCAGTGTCAGTAATTGTAATCAAAGTCACTGTGTTACTCCAGGTGTACTCAGCCTGTAATCTCCTTTGTAACTCTTTCCCTCCCATAAATAACGCTGTATTTTGTGCACACGGAGGCACAGATGGATGAGCCTGATGCCGAGGAATAGGAGGAGGAAGGCTGCCAGCCTTTTCCCACTCTCGGCCGACAGGAGATACCTGGCTTCTGGGAAGGAGCTGCTCTTCCAAGCTCTTGTCATTAGTGTAATTGCAGGGTGGGCAGAGGCCGGGATGCCTTTGGCAGCCTCCCCCTGCTCTATTCTGAGCTCTGCTGCTGCTCCCCATGTGCTGCAGGTGACCCTCAGCCCGAGCTGGCTTCTCTGCACAGTGGATTCCAGCATGGCAATGGAGAGAAGGTTCCTTCTCAATGGAGAATGAGCCCGACCTGAAGGATCTGCACCGGAGGAAAGCGCTTCCGTGCCTCTGCTGGGGTGCGAGGAGGAACAAGCTGCAGTGGGGCTGCGTGGGGCGAGGAGCAGAGCTGTGTCCAGGGACCAGAGCCATAGGAAGGATCGATGCTCCAGAATCAGTGTCGCAGTGGGAACCTCCTCACCGGCTAATGATCGAGTCTGGGTAATGAAACCAAGATGAACCAAGGCACTGGCAGCTGCTGGGACCCGAGGTGTGGGGAGCACCAGTGGGGAGAGCTTTGGAGTGCAACCGGTGCAAGACAGCCTTGTCCTGGGGGATCTCACCAGGGATGGCAGGAGCTGGGCAGGGATCTCTGCACCCACACAGCCTGCATCTGACACCCTGCGTCTCACCCTGCATCTCATAGCCTGCATCTCACCCCCTGCATCTCACTCTGCATCTCGTAGCCTGCATCTCACCCCCTGCATCTCACTCTGCATCTCATAGCCTGCATCTCACCACCTGCATTTCACACTCTGCATCCATGTGCCCTGAAATCCCCCATCCCACCCCCTACACCTCCCATTCCACCCCCTATTGCACCTTCACCCCTGCCTGTGCTTCAGGACTAGTGCTGGCAGCCCTGACCCATCACCAGGCTCACTGGACTCCACAGAGGCAAACCCCCCCCCCCAACCCCGAGGCCATGCTGAGGGCCGGCTTGGGGAGATGGGGGCACCCGCAGTGTCCCCCCAGCATGGTCCAGCCCACAGCATCCCCCAGGTACCTGCAGCTTCCTGGCAGGGCTCTGGCAAAGGGCTCTGGTGAAGGCTCTCTCTATGCCTGAGAACGTTGTTTTGGAGCCGGGAGCCTTCGAAGGGCATCGGGACAAGGAAAGAGCTGGGCCCAGCAGCAGAGCTGAAGGCAAAGCACAAGAACAACCCCACAGCATCAGAACCCCAAAGAGATGCCACCAACCGCAGCCGGGATGCACCCGGAGCCCCTCCAGGACCTCCCAGCCACAACCTGCCTCTGGTTTTCCCTTTGCTCCATGAGCCCCGAGGAGGAAACCCCCGAGGAACAGAGTCCTCTGCAAAGCCACAGCCTGCGGGAGCTTCGCCCTGGTCCGCATCTCGCCTCTGCGCCGCTCGCTTCTTTTTTACCACTAGGGGAAAGTACAATAGTTTATTTTACCTATGAAATATATTGCTATCTTAGAGAGGTTCTTGTAACTTTCCACCCTGGTTTTGTACCCAATGTGGTGGGCAGCAGCAGCAACGCCAGCCCGCTGCCAAAGGTGTCTGTTTCTGAGTACAGCCGCTGTTCCCGGTGCTCCCAAGGCTCCCCATGCCCCTCCTGCTTTACCCCCCCAGCTCTTCATTCCCATTACCTGGAAGCTGGCTTTAACAGGGCCGGATCCATGTAGCCCGATGGCACCAGGGCTTTGCTGCTCCCACTTACTGCCCGGGGTCCCAGCGCTTTCTGGAAAGCCATTGCCCCCCTCAGGGCGATCTCTGCCTGAAGGAGGGACTCAGCTTCCTGGGCACAGCCACAATTCCCCCTTTCCCTAAAGGATGAAGGTTGTCTTGGGATGGGGCACACTGCTCCCCTCCTCCAGCCAGGCTCCCGCACCTTTTGGCTTTAGATGAGCTTTAAGGTCCCTTCAACCCTAGCCAGGCTGGGGTTCCGTGACTCCACTCCTCGATCCCCAAGACAGCATCTCTTCCTTACCTCGAGCCCCTGAGCTGCTGGACCTGATCCCCATTGGATCGACATCTGTAGACACACAATGTTCCTTTGCAGCCCTGATGCTCCTTCCTGGCCTCCCGCATGGAGCGGGACCAGGCAGCGCCTATGGGACCAATTCCAGAGGAAGCCCCCCCAGTGGCTGCTCCCACCCCAGTCACAGTCCCTGGGTGCTCTCCTTGTTGTCACTGTTATGACCGTGCTGGCCTGACTGTGCCAGCCCAGTTCAACCTAGCAGGGCCAAGTCCCAGCAGCAACAGTGCCCTGAGCTCCAGTGGCTCCTTGCTGGCTCCGAAATCCCCTCGCAGAAAGGAGCTGGTGGCTGCCTGGGCTGTTCCTGCCCCATGCATTTGCCTCCACTTGTGGGGCAGTTGTTGGAGGGCGATGCTTGAACCTTGGGGGTTTTCAGCTCTGCCACAGGAGAGGGGCTGGTTCCCCCTGAGGGCAGAGCTGAGGCTCCCCCGCTGCCTCTGGGGACCTTTAGGTGCTCATCCCTCTGTACCACTGGGTACAGCATCTCCCAGACTGTGATGGCACCAGGTAGGTTTGCTGGGGATGAAGGTGATCCCTCAGCACAGGGAAGATGCTGCTGCAAGCACCTGAGCTCCCTCGCAAAGGCACCCAGCAGGCTCGGGGTGGCCAAGACGAGCTGTGCAGGGGAGGGGAAAAGCTGCTCCATGGGATTAGCTACTTCCCAGTGGGATGAGCCACCTCGGAGCCCCACGGGGCTCCAGCACCATGTGCCCAGTGGGTGCTCGTAGCCAGGGGTTCTCAGCACCCAGCTCTGCTCCTCCTTCTGCCTAAAGTGTTCTTCCCCCCGCTGAGGTCTCAGCATCCCCAGCGTGCTGATGCCCTTCCCAGTGGGAGCTGCTTGTGCGTCTTTGTGGTCAGGGGCTTACATCCCTCCTCCTGGTCTGACCTCTGAGCCAGGGGCAGGGAGCAGGGACTGCCTGTTGCCCACAGCATTGCCATAAACCCAAGCTGTACCCAGAAACAGGCATGTTTTAAACTATGGCTTTAACCTGTTCACTGTAAAAAGTGCCTTGGACTTTAATCTGAAGAGGTCAGTATCTATAAATATTTACCTGTGCGGTGTGTAAGTATGCAGCTATCTATGTATAGTTACACACACAAATATACGATATATCCATACACCTCTAAGCGCTTTGGAGCCCTCTGTGCTGATGTGGGAGCTCTGCTGGGGTCGGGGGCTGGCGGTGGGGGATGCTCCAGGTGTTCCTTTGGGCCTTCTACTGCTTTGGGGAGACCCCAGTGAGAGGGAAGCATCCCCTTGTGTTGCTATGTGTGTGGGGATGCTGAGGCTCATGTGGCCCCATAACAGGGGCCATCAGGCAGGACCTCCTGCTAAGGCAGGGCCAGCAGAGCAGGATGGGCAGTGGTTGAATGGTAACGAATTGGGCTTGTTTTGCTGTTAAACTAATACCTGTAAATCCCCCACATGCCTCCAGCAGCCCGGGGGACTCTGCTCGGGGATTAAAGCCCTCTACTATCATGTCCAATATTAGTGGCTTAGCTCACCAGAGCCTTAATGCACAGGGGCATTTATGATGCTGCCCACAGAGATGGGGCAAAAGTCGCCTCGTCTTTGTGTGCTTTTATCCATAGCTTGGGATTGAGGCTTTTCCAAAGCCCCTCTTCAGGTTTCCTGCAGCCCCTTTAGGCACTGGAGCTGCTCTAAGGTCTCCCCTTCAGGAGCCTTTTCTTCTGCAGGCTGCCCCAGCCCAGCTCTCTCAGCCTGGCTCCAGAGCAGAGCTGCTCCAGCCCTCGCAGCAGCTCCACGTCCCTCCTGTGCTGTTCCCCAGAGCTGAATGCAGGATGCAGGGGGCTCTCCCAGAGAGCAGCTGAAGGAGCAGGAGGTGCTCCCGGTTCCCAGGCACAGAAAAGGCTCCATCCACCCCTCTCCACCCAGCAGCTCCTCCCTGCACCGTGCCGAGCCGCCTGGTGTTGGGCGGGCAGGATGCTGCTCGCTCCAAACCTGGCATTTGACGCTGGTTGAGAGCAACAGGTTTTGTACTAATTACAGAGGAACCCATTAGGCTGCGAGATCCGCGGCCACCTGGTGCTTCTCGCTGGTTACTCCTCCTCCATCTCTTTCCTTGCTGCTGCCTCCAGGGGAGCCGTGAACGGAACGAGACACGTTCCAGCTTCTTGCTTGCTTGGAGATTAGAAACTGCTGTTGGTGAGGAAACAATCTGTGCAGGAGAAGCAGTTCCCTGGCCTGAGAGCTGCAACCCGCATCTCTTGTGCCACCCATTGCTCCCTCCAAGCAGCCTCCTGCCTCTCCATCAGTGCCTGGCTGCGTGGAAGAGAACTGATCTGCAGTGAATAAAGCACAAGCAGTGCAGGAGGTGCAATGGGAACCTGGGGGAGGCACAAAGGAGTCCTACACACAAGGAAGCCCTTTGGAGCCCTGGCTGTGCCAAGCTCTCCTCTGTGAGGGAGCCATTAGAGCCTGTGCTCAGCAGCACATAAATCAAGAGGAGAGAGGAGAGGAGAGAGAGGAGATGCAGGAGGAGAAAAGGGAGAGGAGACAGGAAGAGGAGAAAAGGAAGAGGAGAGCAGTGCTGCCCACCCGAGGCAGCCCCAGCCCCTTGAGGAAACCAGTGGGGTTCAGCAGAGCCCCCCAGTGCCATGACCAAATGATGTGGGTGCAAACGGGAGGCTGGTGGGTGACAAACAGCAGCTCTGCCCTGGGTGCCTTTTACCCCGAGGCTGATCCTTTCCCAGCCGGGCGGGGCGGGCAGTAAAGCTTCCTGCAGATAAAGCAGATTGAATATTAAATATGAAAGGCAATGGCAAAGGGCAAAGAAGGGAACCTGGACTTGGGTGGTGATGTAAAGGTCACAGCGGAGAGGATTAATGCCCTGTCGACTGACACGTACTCGGCAGCTCCTTGAATCCTGGCATGAGGAGGCTTCATTCATTAAGCTGATTGACTCTGTTAACGCAGAGCAGCCACAGGAACCCTCTTCCCGCTGGGCCCCCTCCAAGAACAGGTTCTGAGCAGCGCCGGGTGGCTGGAGGTCTGTCTGGGGTCCCCGTCTGACACCCTGCAGCGATGCCTTGGCCACCGCCCAGGAGATGACAACTCGCTGAGGGAGAGGCTGACGCGGCTGGAGCCTCGCCAAGGGGAGCTGCCGCCGGCTGCAACTCGCTCCGGTCCCCCCCAGCCCCGCTCCAAGCCTGTGGCCGGGATGGCACCGGGCTGAGGGGGGACACCACCACAGGGTAGGTCTCACCAAGCAGACGCTGTGGTGGCTGTAAACCCACACCAGACGAGCCCTTTGGTACCCAGGAGCTGAAGGATGCTCATGCAGCATCCTTGCCACGCGGCTGCCTGCTCCTGCTTTCCAGGGTACCTCTTGGGACAGGCGGGATAAAAGGTGCTTCCCAACCCCGCAGCTGCTGTGGGAACCAAGGGTGAAGCCACGGGAGCAGCCCTGGAGCGCACTGGTGCCCGAGGGGATGAGCATCATGCGTATGGAGGCGCCAGGAGCCGGGGCAGAGTCTCCTCTTCCCCTGTGCTCTGCATAAGGAGATGAGTAATCGCTGCTGACACCTCGGCAGCGCAGACATGGCAGCTCCTGGAGCTGGTTCACTCCTCTGCGGAGAGAACAGCTTGTGCAGAGCCCCGCTCAGCTCTGCTGCGTCCCCAGACGGGAGCCAGCCCCTCGGGAGCAGGAGGGGGTAAAAAGGGGCTTTGTGGGAAACAGCCCCTTCCTGTGGTGCCTAGACAGAAGCCCCGGGCTAGGGATGCAGCAGCATTCCCTGTGCGCTGCCTGCACCGTGCTTGTACAGAGACCTGCTGGAAGAGAAGAAAGGCTTTTTCCCCTGTAAAGGCAAGTGAAGGCGCTGGAGCTGTGGAGGGTTTCCAGGGAGGTTTTCCACCTCGGTTCCCTGCTGGGCCTCTGCAGCCAGGCACAAACCAGAGCAAAGCTGGGAGGACCTGGAAACCGCCTCAGCCCAATTCCTCGCTCCACAAATGCAGAGCCTGGAGCGCTCAATGGGCTCTGCGGGAGGGCCAGGACCTGATTGAACCTCCTGCAGCCTGAAAGCAGAGCTTGCCCCTGGGCTGGAAGGGAGTGAGCACCGGCAAGGCTGAGAACACACTGCTCCCAGGGCTGCCTTCCATCACAACGTGCTTTAGAAGGGTAACAGAATGTCCCCTTTGCAATCAAACCCTCAGCTTTCATCTCCCTTGGAGAAGCAGGCTGGCTCTGAGAGCAGGGAAGAGCTATTTTCCAGTGTCTAATAAAGCAGTTTGAAAAGAACCTCGGCGGAACAATGGCCTGAGCTGAGAACTGGCATTTGAACAGCACATCGGGCGGGGGAGCTGTGCGACAATCCATTTCCTCTCCTTTCATTTCATAAGAGGGAAGGAGAAACAAAGCAGACACCTGAGGCATCGCTCGCCGGCCAGGGACGTTGAGCGAATGCTGCCATCGCGCGGGGAAGCCTCTGCTCATCCCGGGGAAGCTGCGCCTTTGCTTTGGGGAGCAGGAGGAGCCCCGGCATCCCGGGATGCTGCTCCCAGCCCTGCCCATCCTCCCCCGACCCCCGCAGGGACAACGCTGGTGCCGGTTCTCAGCCGGCAGCTCCTCAGCTCCAGCACAAACGGGCTTCCCGTGGCAGCGGGCTTGGGAAGCGCTGCCAGCGGGAAGCAGGCGCTGTGGCTGTGTCAGAGCCCTCGGCTCTCCCAGCCCGTTCCTATGGAAACAGGTTGGAGCCTGCCCAGTTTTCCATAAAGCAAGAGAAAGGAGAATGAACTCGTATCCATGAAGTGGCTGTTGGCACATTGCGGGTGTTGCAATCCCAGAGGATCTATGGCCCCGGCTGAGTCCATGGGCAGGGTGGATCGTGGCTGTGCAGCGCAGAGCAGCGCTGTAACCTCCCCGCTCTGCCTTGGCAGCAGCCACGATGAATCACGCTCAACGAGGAGGGTTAAAGCTGAGGAGTGATCACAGGCAATTAAATGGGGGAGAGAACAGAACAGATTGAGGAGCTGATCGCTGTGTGCTGGGGAGTCATCCCTGCCTCAGCAGCGCGGGTGGGAGGCACTGCTTATGGGGACGGGTAGTACCTGACCCTCCCCAGCCTCATCCCCGGCACGCGGGTTTGTGCTTCCGAACCCTGTAGGCACGAAGCTGTGACCATTCTGGCTGGTGTGAGGGGTCCTTGTGGAGGCAAGGAGCCTCCATTACAGCCCCAAAACTCACCACAATCAAACTGGGAAAGGCAAACCGCAAATCCCTGACTCCAGAACCCACCATGAGCACAAGCAGCACCCGAGCGTGGCAGTGCCGGGGCCTGACTCACCATCCCTGCGTGCCTGCAGTGCCTCCCATGGGAATGCCTTCACAGGGAGGCAAGGAAGCAGCCGCGGTGGGTGCAAGGTCCCCACCTGAAGGCACACGCAGCCACCTCCACCTCCCCCTGCTTTGGGCCAAGCAGAGCTGCTGCTGGGGAGCTCTGAGGAGCTTGTCCCCATGGGCTTTGCTCAGCACGCAAGCAAGGGCGGATGGAGCTGCATTTACCCCCATGCAGGACAGGGGCTGGGGAGTGGGGTGCTCTGAGGAGCTTGTCCCCATGGGCTTTGCTCAGCACACAAGCAGGGGCGAATGGAGCCGCATCCACCCCCGTGCAGGACAGGGGCTGAGGAGCGGGCTGCGAGCGGTGCTGGTAGCTCCCGCCTGGCACCCGCCACAGGCACCACCTCGGTGCCAGGCTCCTGCTGCCAGCCGGTGCCTGACACACGCAGGCAGCAAAGCCCCAGGCAGGAGCAATCTGTTCTTTGATGGGAGCTCTCAAGCTCACACGAGTAGAGGGATCACACCCAGGGCTTCCGGACCAGCACGGGGGCCATGGGGAGCGGGTGGGATGGGAGCCGGGGCTGGGCTGAACAGGCAGCTCTGGGGTTAAAGAACGTGTGTTCAAACGGGGGTGAGCTGACTCCCAGAGAGCCCCACAGGAGAAAAGGGAGCCCATGTGGGGCTCACAGGGGGGTGGGGGGACCCGCAGGAGACAGCAGAGCCCCACCACAGCGGGAGGGCACATAGGGAACCATGGAATGGGCTGTGTTGGACAGGACCTTAAAGCTCATCAAAAGCCACAGGCAGGGACCCCTTCCACCAGAGCAGGATGCTCCAAGCCCCTGTGTCCAACCTGGCCTTGAACACTGCCAGGGATGGGGCAGCCACA
>WYDI02036158.1:0-13718 GCA_009867235.2 Psittacus erithacus | reverse complement strand
GGTTTAAACAGCAACCAGTTTATAAGACTGTCTTGGCTGACGAGTTTGTAAATGAACCATGATGAAGAATTCTGCTCGCAAAATGTAGGAGATGAAACGTAATTTCAAATAGTACTTTTGCAAACTGCTACAGTAAAGCAATAAATTATAAGTCCAAAAATGAGAAGCAATTAGTGAAACGGAGTGTCTTCATTATTATTTTCTATGTCTCTGTTCTCAGATACTGCTAAGAGGTTTATGTTTCAAAGGTTGAACCACTACTTCACTTTTCCATTTTTTTATATTCTTGATACATTTTCTTGGATTACTATAAACGACACAAAATCAAACAAGCTGTCCTGGTTTTGGCTGGGATAAAGTTAATTTTCTTTTCAGTATCTGATACAGTGCTGAGTTTTGGATTTAGTGAGAGAATATTGTTGGTAACACAACAGCTGTTGCTAAGTAGGGCTCACTCTAAATTACGTTTCTCATGCAAAAAGCAAACCGACTATCAGCATACTAAGGGAGAAGAAGAAGAAGAGGATACTTCCACACAGTGCTCTTATTGACAGAAATGTATGGAAGGCAATCTCTGTCCTCTTTTTGCATATGAAATGCAAACTGAAAACTGTTCCTGAAGAAAATTCATGACTTCTCTGGGACCTTTTACCAGAGTCTCAGGAAGCCCTGATGGCCTCCTAGAAAAGGCCACAAAGAAAAGTATGAAAAACATCTCACAGAAAAAGAAAAATGTCAGGGTTTAGCTGTGTCTGCAAGGACAGCGTGGCTGTTAATTTTCCCCCAGCCACAACAGGGGGTGAGGAGAGTGACAGCCAGCAGCCTGCCACAGCCTGGAAGCCCACAGTAACAGCGCCAAGGTGGAAATCGAAGGAAGCTCCACCCTCTCCACAACTCATCTAACTCAATCCATGGTAGGAAGTTACAGAGTCAACAGAAAATGTAAGCTATCTCTCTGCTCTCCTGAGCAGACAGGGAGGAAAGGACTGGGACTCTTCAGCCACTGCTAAGCCACTGGTGAAAGGGGAAAGAGCCCATTGCCCCCTTCCCAGCCATTTCCCTTATTATTGTCACGTTACTCACGTGGCTGGTATTTGTTCCAGTTTGTGTAGCTCACGGAGCGATTCCTTCCCACTGTACTCAGCCAGAAGTATTCTCCTGTGTTGTTAAGGTCTTGCAAGCCTGTCCAAAAATAAGTTCTCTCAGATTTTGTCATGCTCTGGATCATGCTGTTGACAAAAGCTTGCTCAAACCTTAATAAAGCAATCAAGACAAAATGTTTGCTAGAATAAAGTGGATCAATTGGAATTTCAGTGAATAGCTCTCATGAAATGATATAAATTATGTGAGAAAATAAAAATATAAGAGGTACTTGAATTTATAGAATGCTGTGGGGAACTTCAGGCACAAGTCTGCAGCATAAATCACAATTTTTACTGATTTTTTTTCAGCATTTGGGCACATAAAAGAGACAGTAGATTAAGATATAAGCTCACTGCTTGAACTACAAGATGTAAAGAAATAATATATTAATGTTGCACAAATAAAAAGAAGAAACTCCCTGTATGAAGGAGAAAAGACGGCAGAGTCTGAAAAAGCTGCAGAAGAAAGAAAAAAAGCTCTGCACTGAAGAAAATCACAAAGACAGCAGAAAAAACACAAGCATCTGGACATCTGCAGAGGAGAAACCCTTTGCTGAAGGAATACAAGCAAATAGGAACAAAGCAAGGGAGGACAGACCTCAGTTGCTTTCAAACAGTTACTCTCTCCCCCTAGTTAGTTAGAACTCATATAAAATGCATACATAGAAACATTTATAAAACATTAATTAATTTAGATTAAAAGAGATACATTTTGGTTGTAAAAATCAAATATATTTTCATTTTCCAGTATAGGTTCCAGGTACACTAATAGCTCAATATTTCATTAAGGACTTGCTCTGTCTGGTTATCAGCAGTTCCTATACGTACGAAAGAAATCCAGTCACTAAGTGGTTAAACACTGGAATACATTCAGAACTTCCAATTTATTTGTAACGAACAGAAAAAACTGTTTGAATTCCCCTGGACGAAAAAAACCCATAATTAAAATCTTAGTAGATTATGCTAATAATTATAGTTAGAAGTAACTATCTTTGACACCTTAGAAAAATGTATAAAAGAAAAAATTAATAAGGATTGTTTTCAGCCAGTATATTTATATATATTTCTTTCAGTTTAGGTTCATATCTTCTTGTGTTTGCTATTTTTTTATTAACTGCTAAATAATGTTAAGAATTCTATTCATTGAATTAAAACTGTATGCTATAATTTTAATTAAATACATGAATAGGAGAGAGCAACTGCTCTCTGTTGCAATACAGCAACAGCTAAACTTGACTCATTTATCTCTGTGGAGCCTGTAGACTTATGCTTATGTGAATCTAATGGGCTATGAAACTTGCCTAGCACAGCACAGTCTCAGAATTCCTTATCGACATCCATGAATATAGTGGGAATTGATTTTACCTCCACATGTGCTTAACTAATTGCAGAAAATCCACCTTGCATAAGAAGAGGTATAGTTCACTATTTATGCTCTAAGCATTGAGCCTTATTACAGTTATCAGCATCATACTTGAAGGCATACAGCTCAGTGATGCATAGCAACTGCAGTTAATAAAAGATGGACTCATTCCCATAGATTGCAAATTAAAGCATTTTGGTAACTCCAAAAAAATTTATACTCAACCAAAAATAAATTGGCTCTCTAAAAAGGAGAGATGCCCTGACATTTAAAATACCTCAAACAGAAAAAGATTTGTGGGGAAGGGCACAATCATGCTATAAATAACAGGGTATAAATGACTGCTTGACTGACAAGGCCATTTTCCAAAATACAGGAAGACAGAAACATAGTATTAATTCGATAATTACAGCTTTTAGTAGATCAGAGAAGTGACAAGGCTGAAACATACTTTTTCAAGTGGTTTGTGTCTTGCTGTCAAATGCTTTCACTTGGTAAACAGCTACAAAAAAGAACTGTGGAACTAAGGGTGCTGTCACACATCATAGGGTACCAAATTGGAAACAAAGTAATGATGGAAGTGTCCATTTCTGAAAGAAGTAATTGCCAATGATTCATATCTCAAGAAGTTGTGCAAATCATAGTCATACCAAGATTTCCAAGGAACATGAATCATCTTTTTCCCTAGGATAAAGCCCAATGCAACCTGGACTCTCTCACAGCTGTCCCTGCAACTTGGTGAAGTCCCTTCCAATGTGAATTGTACTTAGATCCCTAATACAATGATATCAGACCAGACCATACCAGGACACATTCTCTGGCAGTCCTAAAACATTTCTCATTACACCTTCTACAGGTGTGGCAAGGAAGAAGTGTTTAGTATTTTAGTCAGCCTAGACTAACAATATATTGTTCTACACATATATATTGTCAACCTCTTATTAATAAAAATATCCCCTTTTTGAATTTTTATGACCACATCTTTTCCATCCAGACTTCTAATCTGGATACTTAGAACTTCAGGAATATTTGGCACTGAAATCAAGAAGATTTTTTGTGTTAAGGGTGGGAAAATCTCTTTGCCTATTTGAGATTGAAGAAGGGGGGCATATTCTTCAGTGTTTTGCACAACCATAGTTTTTAGGAAATGAATGATAACTGTAGCCATAAACAATAAACTTCAGCCACCACTTCTGTTCGCTCTTTTTTGATAACTGTGGAAACAAAGAGCAAACACTCCAGTATTTTACAACACATAAGGAAAGAGCTCCAGTCTCTACCAAGAATAAATCAATGTCAAAATTAATTTTCATTTAAAATGTTCCTAAAATGTTCAGGAATTACTATTGTTCATCAACACAAAGGGATACTGCTCAAGACAAGTAGATGGACCCCTGCACCTACTAGAAGAAACAGCCCATACTTTCCAGTGTGCTGCAGAAAGCTCCAGGAAATCTTGCAGCACTGTCTTAAGCATGTGCTAGATACATCATTCCCACAAAATTCTTTGCAGGAACTCTACCAGACAACCAGGACATAGCTTCAAGCTGCCTAAAGCTGATGTGGTTCCACAGGACCTTCCTTCCTTCGTCAAGAATAATCCTGTTCTTCCAGCAGATATCCTAACAACAAATAGGTCATGAGAAGGCTAGAGGTGTAGCAGGTCAAATCCCTGATTTCTCCTGCCTCGGAATTTTTCCTTCCAGACAGCTTCTTGTTGAAGAAATTTCACAGCTTTCAGGCTGCTAATTTCACAAAGCATGGTCTCATAAGCAGTAGTGCTGAAGAAAGGTGGCAACAGAGTTGTTTAAAAGAATGTACTTTCGTGCTATGAATACTACAAAACCCTTTCAGTAAAGGCTATCAGACCATCATGCATTTCTAATCAAATCCTCTCATCAGGTGAAAAATGATGTGCTGTTCCATGCATAAAACTAAGAACTGGCACAATTGTTAGTGAAGTGTTTGCAGACAATGGGATGCTTACATGGTGGTGGTAATCCCACACAACACCACAGTTTTTGCAAAAACTTATTTTGCAAAAAATTAGCAGATACAACTGTAACACATCAACTATAACTCTCCATGCTAGCCTAGCTTGTGAAGCTATTAGGTAAAGGGCTTTAGGTCAGTCTACACATGGAAGTCTCTTCCTGCAGTGCTGTTTCTTTGGTGATTTTTTTGTTTGTAGCACACAGGATCTCACCAATGCTTTTTATTGAAATATCTGTTACAATTCATTGCCCAAAATTATTCTCATGTCTGCTCAAAAGAAGAAACCAAAAGAAGAAATCTTTCCTATTTAAGATTATTTCTTATAATCAAGCTAAAAATCTGAATTGATTCTTGGTGACCTCTCCAGTAAGGGGAATTTTTTATCATTTACTGAAAGAAAATATCTATACCTAACAGGTAGGTGAAGGAGGTCACTATACTCACACTGTCCCCTTCAAACTGCTCTCCTCTTGTTAAATGGCAGTTAGTGGATCAGTTTTGAGTCTGAGTATCTGTTATTGGGGGTGGGGTGGAAACTCACAATTTGAGGCAAATTAATCAATTACAGTGAGGAAGATGATTTTGGAGCAGTCTGACGTATCAAGGAGATGAACTGATAAAGCCTCCCCTCTGTTATGGCATTGAAGACATCTTATTCTCTCCACCAGCTCTCAGATGTTTCCTACTGCTAGAGAGGTTTCTCTCTACAGCTACCTGACAGGAGGTTGTAGTGAGGTGGAAGCCAGTCTCTTCTCCCAGGTAACAAGTGGTAGGACAAGAGGTAACGGCCTCAATCTGCACCAGGGGAGGTTTAGACTGGATATTAGAAAAACTTCTTCACCAGAAGAGTGGTCAGGCATTGGAACAGGCTGCCCAGGGAAGTGGTAAAATCACTGTCCCTCGAAGTGTTCAAAAACTGTGTAGATAAGGCCCTCAGTGATATGGTTTAGTGGTGCACTTGGCAGTCCTAGAGTAAAGGTTGGACTTTATGATCTTAAAGGTCTTTTCCAATCTAGTTGTTTCTATGATTCTGCTGTTTCTGTTAAAATATTTTAAGGCAATAGAGACAGAAATCGGGTCAACCTTATTAAGGATATGTTTCTAATTGGAAATCTGCCTGGATGGCAGCTCTTAAATGAACAATCTTCTTTTGAATTATTCATCTGTTGAAGGATCTGCTATATTTTAATTAAAATATTTATCAATTTACTTTCAACACAGTCCAAGCTGAAACAAATCAGGACATGACATTTCCTGGTTAAAAGTTAACTTATGGGTCTATCATCACTCCATTGCCAGGTTCCCAGAGAATCTGGACTCCTCTTATTCATTCCAATCCATACCCATCTGTAATTTCTCTAGACAAACAAGAAAAAATCTTAAGCTAAGTATATGCTTCAGCTTGTTTAACAGAAAGCCTGACCTGTCACAGCATTACTTAGGATCAAGCAGCAAAACCAAAGGTTTACTACTACAAGCTGCAGCAGTTCAAAGAAAAAATGGGCATTAATGTCTAGGACCTCTTGTGTGTTTTTCTTGAAGAATATCTATAGGTTGTCTTTCCCTGAGCACAAAGAAAACTAACTAAATTGGGTAATTCCTTTGTTTCTGAATCACCACTTCATTGGTTGTCACTTGATATAAAGATTTCTTTCCTACACTTTTCTTCCAGAATCACACACACAGTGTTTATTTGGCTTGTTTCTTTCTCTTGTCTATCTTGGGCCATCTCTTTCTATACCATCAACTCAGATATACTCTCCCTTAAGCCACACAAAAACTTCTACTCATACAGAATAACTGGCTTTGTATTTCCCTCAAATTTGTCACTGATTTAAGCAAACCAATCATGGGCACATATTTCAATTATGTACCTTCATAAAAGAAGCATAGACATAAATGAGCACGTAACACCACTGACTCCAATGCGTGCATAAAAGGATGGCAATAGGTATTTTATCCCATTTTACAGGATCACAATCAGAACTGTATTTTTTTTTCTAGATTTTACTTCTTCATTTTTCATAAGCAGGGGATGCTTATGTATCAGTTATGCTCCAAGATACAAAGTTGCCCACAAAAATGGGTTTACAATGCAAATATTAATATCTGCAGTAACAGCCTTTACTGTACTCTTTACTATTGATACTATTACATATGATACTATATGTTGTGTTATAGATATTATAACACTATGAAATATATGCTAGTCTAACTGCAAGGTTAGTTTTGTACTGCAACCTCTACTTCTCAAAATATCACTTTTGTGATATGTAATGAAGTTTATGATAATTCACTTGCTCAAGAAAGGCAATAGCCACTTTTCTGAATGATGGTGTCAGCTGCAAGCATCAGACCATGAGTTTTCTATGAAATCACAGACTACGTGAAAACCTATTGTTACAGATCAGAGGAAAAGGCACTCTGATCAAAGTGGTCTGACAGTAATAGTAAAGTATTGATGCCATAGTACAGGGCTCTTGTAAAACTGTATTGAGAGTGCTATTCTATAAATTCATATTGTACCAAATACAGAGAAGGAATATAGAGCATTTGAGGAAATTAGAGTTTAGGCTATTAGCAAGGATTAAGGATTTTCTTGTCTAGCCTTGACAAAGATAGAGAGGGAAAAGATATAATTATTCTTTACAATATATTAGAAGACTAAATCCCCAGGAGGAGAAGCTATTTAAGCAAAAAGGACAATTTCTGAAGGAACCACAACTCAGAAATAAATTTAGGCTCAAAACTGGAAAGAGATGTCTGACCACTAGAGGTCAGAGTTTGGAAAAGGCTCACAGAGAAGCAGTGCTGACAAATTTAAAGTGATTTTAAGACAGAACTTGGAAAGTTTACGAAAATAACGTTATTACATGGAGGGATGGACTCAGACCTCATCTTACCTGCATAAACAATGTTATGAAATCATGGTGCAATGTTCTTTGGCAAGACTGTGCCACTACCTGTCCACATGTATCACCATAAAGATGCTACATTGAGCATGAAATGGTTGACAGTGCAGCACCAAGAAACAACATCTTAGCCCAGAGTATATGGACTAAGTACATGAAATCCAAGGGCAACAACATTTCATTTGGTAGGGTTCCCATTAGGAAGAAAAGCATCAGCCACCAACAAATCTCTTGGTTTTTTCTCAGCTCCGGTATTAATTTTCTGACATTAGTGTGATAGTGTGATCACACCAGTGTGATCTTATCATACTGAATAGTCTTTCAACTTTTAATGATATCACTAAGGAGCCTTTAAAGAACCTAAATGCCCCATATCACTCCAGAGGGAAAACTGTGAGCCAAACATTCACAGCTGTCAAGCAGCTAAGTGACTTTTGGCAATCTGCCTTTAGGATTTTATTTTTCTGTGATTGTTCTTTCCAATTATGAATCAGATATTGCTTAACCCTCCCCTCCAAATCATCACCTACAGGCTTAGTGTAGTTTAAGCAATTGATCATCACAGAGGAATATCTACTAAAAAGAAAATCTGAGACACTCTTTTCAAAAGGATCTGCAGTAATTACCTGAGGAACTAGAGCAATTTTTCAAAGTCTTTCAACTGGTATTTGGCTTTTATGTGGTAATAACAACAACAATAAAAGCAATAACAATAAAGTGTGTCAGGTTAAGAATTTCTCCAGCTTATCTCCTAATTTACAATTACTGGCCGGCAAACATAACAATGTTTTCCAGCTGACTGGGCATTTACACATGAACGTAAATTTTTTGCTTCTTTTGGAACTGTTCAGACATGACCCTGAGTAAGTCTGTAACTGCTACACTATCTATCTTCGACAGCACTTTGAAGCTTAACTAGAGCCTTTTGATAACCTTCTGAAATTATACTATCATTTCATTACAAAAAAGAATTACACCAATTATTTAAGACAAATATTAAATTGAGAGACTTTGAACTAAGCTTGCAGCAAGGAACTTGCTGTACTTCAGGCGTGTGTCTCCTCACTGCAAAGCATTTAAAGTCCATCCTATGGACTGATAGAAAAAATGGATTTATCAGTGCCAGAGAATTCTTTGAGCTACATTCCTGGAACTGCCTCTAAAACCTAGATGATGCTGAGTATTAACCTAAAAAATAGGTGCAAATTGTGCTTTACAATGAATTCCATGCTGATTAACAATAAAAGACCCTAAATCTCCAGCAATCCCTGCAGAATACCAGTGGCTTTTCTCTCACACCAAACTAAAACTTCATAAAAGTCCATGCTGTGCAGGAGTGATTAAATATAGTTTCCATCAGTGTGAAGGGAATATAAACCAGACGTTTTTCTACTGTTATACTGTAACTGCTGAAACAGAAAAAGGTGGGTATTTTTTCTGTCCCTTATGTCAGCTCCAACACAAGATTAAGAGTGTAGGTGAAGTTATTGTGACTTGTAGTTCAGCCTAGTTCTTAACACAAGGTAACATGTGTACTTCTCAGCCAACTCCCTAATGGCGCAATTTAAGGCACCATTTAATCCTAGGCAGAGCTGGCCTTTTAGTGTATATGAAGCCCATTTGAGCCCCTGCAATAGGCTACTGCCAGTGGCTGAATCCCCATCCTGTTAATCACCTATTCTTTAGCAGAGGAAAAGAGCATCTCAGCTTTATTGCTGTTTTGGCCAGCGTATTAAGATAATTTTTCTTTTGCAAACTCAAGCATTAATGGGGCTTTCTAGACTCAGAACAATTATAGCAGCAGAGATACGCGTATAAAAGGCAACTGATTTCTTTCCAGTAAGGTGTCTTCACTGAAATGTTATTTCTAACCAATTCAAGCTGTTACTCTCATTGCATCCAGCACTGCTGCCAGCTATAAGCTGCAGAATGCTCACAAAAACAATACTAGAAGAATGGAAGTAACTGAAATGGATCTGTTCTGCCTGTATCATGTCCCTCAAAGTAAAAAGAGCTTATCTCCTATTTCTTCCAGACAGAAGGTTGGCCAGCAAATTTTATATTCCTTTCCAATGGGAATAGCTTGATCTGGCTGACACAATTCCAGCCCTTATTTGCCTCTAAGGTGGAATCTGAGTAAAGAGCAGAATGGACCAGGCAAGTTGCCCTTTCCCTGGTGAACCAAACTGGCTTTTGCTAACATTTAAAAACAAACAGCTCTCAATGAGTCACCAGGGAACTGTGCAAGTCAAGATTAAAAAACCTGAAACCAATAAAACCCCAAGGTGTGGCTAGCTGAAGTGAGTGCGCTGAATGAATAATTTAGGTCAGAGTTTGCACTGCGTAAATGCAAGGAACATGGACAAACTGCGCACCAGTGCACTCAGCAGCTAATCACACTAACACTATTTTAGGATGATTTCTCCCAGCTACCCATTTTTGTTGTTCTTGGTGAAATAATTCACTTGGTTTCTTCTCTCCTTTCTCAAATGAGCTTATTTTCAGACAAGTTACCCTTGACTCTTGATCTCCAAAATACCCTATACAATCACCACCTCTGAGTAATTTAAAAGTATCACTTCATTATGTTACCCAAACAAACAAACAGTATTTAAAAGATTTTATACAAGATAAACCACCTATATATAGAGCATGCAAGTTTGGTTTTGTCTCTTATTAACATAAACATTGAGCAATTTTCATGATTGGTGCGCTTCTAAAAACAGTTCACTGGGTTTTCAAGGAGGCATCTTTTCAGTCATCGAGTTTTAAAATTTACATTGGCAGCTTCTGAAATAAGCCCAATTTAGTTTGTTGATGAAAAAATTTAATCATATGACTGGCAGCATTTGAGTTTAAGCTGGCAAAACTTCTGAAAAACCACGTTGCCAGTCAAAAAAACCCCATATTACACAAGGATCTGACATCACACCAGTACCTAATAAAGCCTTGCAGTGACAGTTTCTTTGATTAAAAATAGAGCCTCAGAATCATAAATTATGTAGCATTTAATTTGTTGATACCAGAAACCTCAACACACCCATCTAACGCCCATATAGTGTTATTGTAGTTATGCCAAATGGGATCTGTGCCAACCAGATTGCTGGACACTACATTATTCACGTTTTCAAAAGACAGCACCCAGTGTAGTCAGGACGCGTTCATGAATAAAGATGAGACCTATCTGAAAAACTGAAGCAACAACTCATCTCTACAGAATGTATCAGTAAAGAATAGGAACAACCATCATCTAGTTGTGCCAAAATTCAATGTAAAGAAGGAAACACTTATAACAACACAGACTTAAATTCATGTAATGAAGATGCTCAAAGGCAATCCCTTTTTTCCTGCACTGTCTCTAGCAATGTGAAACATTTACCCAATGTACTCCCCTTGACATTTTCCATGGAGGCAGCGGCATGACCTGCAGTTCAAATGCCATATCCAGCTGTTTTTCTGTGGGAAGCACAGTCACCACACACTAGCTCATACTTGCCACTTGGAGTCAGCAGCAGCTTTTGCCATCTACTACAGAATGTGACTAAAATCAAAATTTCAGCACATGGCTAGTTAGTTACCTGATTATTTTTCTCAAGATAGAATGAAGCACCTTGATTTCTTCTGAATGACTAAAACTAGGCACATAGCCTCCAAGTGCTCCATAGAACCTTTCGGCCTCTTCCCAGGTCCTGATTCACAGCACTCACTCACTGGGGAAGAACTTCACAACAGCCAAACATCACAGTAGAAAATGACACAAGTAACAGCCTTTTTAAACCACTCCTGTACTATTAAAATACAGCCACCATAGACAGGAATGAGGGACTGCTATTTCCATAGGGAGTGAGCTTGACTTCTTAACAATTATTTTATTTTTTTTCAGTTTGTTTGACAACAGCCAGACTCTGAAGTTTAGCTGACAAAACTTGTTTCAAATGCAACATATTCCATATGGCAGACTTGCTGTTTTTCTTTACCAGAAAGCTTTTAGAAAACAACACCCAACTCATTCCAAAACTGTAAGCCAAGTTATAGGTTTTAAGGCATAAGTTTTTTCTCTTAAATTTGTCATGAACTGGAAAGCCCAGTGTTCATTGAAACCAGGTCTGTTTGGGTGCTGCAGGTGAAGAAAGTTCTTTAGCAAGCGCTTTGCTACCTGTATTTGAGTTGCGTATTTGGCTCACACGCCTCAGCTAATATGTCCACTTGATCCACTTGACTTCAGTACAAGCCAGTTTCCATCAGCTGGATCTCTCTGCATAGACACGCTGCACTTGGTCAGCAAGAGTTTCGGAGAAACTGCCATGGCCAGCTATCACACCCCTTCAGCATCTTTGTCTGTTGATAGCAGGGAATGTCTTTGGGTGTTGGTTTGGCTTTGGCTCCTGCTGGGATCTCTGCATCCTCTTGGAACAAAAATAATACAAGTGGTACTTCAACATTCAGAGAACTGCTTAAAATTGTGAAGTCAGTGGTAAATGATACTGGTTTGTAGCACTTTAAAAAGGGGCCTCTGATACCCGTACTGTGCAATTTTCATGGAAATTGCACCTTGGTTTAGTAGCTGTATTGGCAGTACGTATATGTTCAATCCCCTCAAAAGCTGTTTTCTGTTGTCACTGTACCAATGTAGGATTATTACTCAAATTATGATTGTAGAAGCTGGCTACAAGCTGGCTACAACTCAAATGATGTTTTGTACCACATTACATTTGTTGCAAAACATATAGTTTGGAGAAGTGGCTTTAGAGAACATCAGTTATTTAGCAAATACAAATTCATTCAGGTGGAAGAGCTTTCACATTTAAATGAAAAAGCTTTTTTTTTTTTCTTCTTTAAATACACAGAGCAGAACAGTTTCAATAAAAGTGCTGGGGAAGAGCCTGTGGGTTTGAGTCTCACATGATGTTCTGGAGGCAAAATTTAGCTTGTTGAAAGGAAGATGAAGATAAGACCTTCTCCAATGGCACACTCCAAAATGCTCTCACTGCCTTTTGTGTGACCAGAAAGGGCAAACTTTTCATTGTGCAGCAGTGCAGCTTAAAGGATGCTACAAAGAGCAAAATTTTGGATTGATCTGGACTTGGGAGCACTTCTGAGGTTAAAAGAGCCTGCGTGAAAAGGGTGGACTCATTAGGGGCTAAACTGCTGGCATTTAAAGGCTGTGATTTATTAAGCTATGAACTGAAGAGCAGCAGGCATAGGGAACACACTGTTCCCCGTGCAATCAGCAAAGGCTTGGAAATTGTGTCTTTTTAGGTGCAAGAGAGGCCAGAGAGCAGAAATAAGGAATGGAAACCAAAGTGCCTTTCAAATGAGAGATGAAGAAGGAAACAAACACTGCAACACACATACTTCTACACAAATGCTAAAAAGCCAAATAATAAACTGAGGGAAATCAAGTGTCTAGTCTTATGCAAAGACGGTGACATCCTAGACATGTATAGGACATCACCATACCAGAGCATAAAATATATAGGAAATATAAGAGTCACCTCTACTGGTGACGGAGTAGCGATAGTTATTAAGAAGATCTTACAATCAAATCAAATTAACAAAGTAGAGAACCAGCAGTTGACGCAGAATCCACAGACCAAAATGCCATCTTTAAGCATCTGTAGTACCGAGTCTGCAGACTGCCTCCCTAACCAGAAGGACAGAAGGGTATGCTGAGAGAGACAGATGGGCAAAAAGGGCAAAGACTGTGGGAAATACAACCAAACCTGTACTTCAGTACTGCCTGTGTTGTCAGGACACGGCAGCATTGGACTGTAACACAGACTACGTTTGACTCCATTGACACTGCTTCCTGGAGTAGTGGGACAGGGAGGCCACTGAAGAGATGCAGCCTTTCATTTGGTCCTCATTAATGTGGAAAATCGTGTCCTACATCTGCTCACAGTTGCTGTTCCTGTGTTAATATTTAAAATTCCCACAGGCTTGACAAAGGCCAAGGATTCACAGCAGTTACACCTAGTTTCAAAAGGAAGTGACACAGAAATGAGGAAGCTTGTGAAGAAGTAACAAAAAGAAGAACTGGAAACAGTAACAGTTTACATTGATCAAGGACTTTCTGAGCCTCATGCTCTGCCCTGGGAGGAGGGGAAACCGGGAGGGAGTAGAGACAGGACACCTGACCCAAACTAGCCAAAGAGGTATTCCATACCATAGCATGTCATGCCCAGGATATAAACTGGGAGATACCGGGAAGGGCTAGCTTTCTCTGCTTGATCGGCGAGTGGTGATTGTATTCTCTTCCCTTGTTATTTCCCTTATCATTATTGTTATTGGTGGTAGCAGCAGTGG
>WYDI02036154.1:0-66754 GCA_009867235.2 Psittacus erithacus | reverse complement strand
GCAGGATTTCCCCTTAGTGAAGCCATGCTGGCTGTCACCAAGCACCTTGTTGTTTTTCATGTGCCTTAGCATGCCTTACATACAAATACATGCATACACACACACATCGATATAAATGTATGTATGTGTAAGCATTTGAAAGCTTAGATTCACTGAAATGTTCCATTTGAAACTTTTTCAACCAGATGAATTCTGGGAAATGCAAAGGAAGTGTCTGACTAATCCCTGCTTGAAGCTCTGTAAAACTTTTGGGCTGGCGTAAGCATTTAAATAACAAGAGCACCAACCTCACGAAGCACATACGGAGTTTGGCAAGCTCTCATTTTGGCAGAAATTATAACAAAAATTACTTAAACAATTATGTCAGCTGAAATTATATATGTATACATCTCTAGTCAGTTAAACTTCCTAGTTTTCAACCAGATGTATTTTACTGTCAACAAATTAGGATTATTGAAATTACTTCTCAACTTCTTAACTATTTACTATCCAGTAAATACAAGTATTTCTTTATTTTTCTAAAGGTCTGTGTTTTGTTTTGCTGATTTGGGTTATTTTCTCTCCTTAAATAGCAGACATAAAATCCAAGCTCTTTATTCTAAAACCCCATCTGGTTCATAAAATTCTTTTTTGTTTTTCCCCTTCTAATTGCTCTGTCATGTACCTTTCAAAGCTCTTCTGAGACTTTTTTTTCTATACACCTTCCTACATTGAAGCTTCTCACCATAATCTTCAAGCTTTCTTCTTTTCTTCTACAGCTTTCATACCTGTCAGTTTCATTTTACCTTGGGAGGGACAGTGAACAACCCTGCTTCTGCATTTACAGTATCTCTGACTTTCTTGTATGGTCTATTTGGTTCATGAAACCTGATTACAAAGCTAAAGTATTCTTTACTTTCAGGCCTCACTTGGATAGTTCCTTACTTCATTAAGTTTAGAAATTACTTGCTAAATATTTCTAGTGTTTACTGTTATACAAGGATCTACCAACCATCTAAACCAAAGCAAATAAACAAACTCATCTTTAAAAAAATTTAAAGTCTTGTTTGCTCTGTCTTCAAATATAGAATCCTGACAAAAAATCCTTTCAGCATTATGAACAAACACCTGGCACCTCTGTATGTGCTACAAAAACACGCTTCCCTCCTTTTCTATAATGCATAACAGACAGTCAATATCCATGTAAAAATCAGAGTCAGCCAAAAATATGCACTTAAAATGTCTTTAAAAATTCATAGGGTAGAAAGATTTAATGTCTTTTTCTCCAGTCAATTCTCTAAAATTATAGCCTCAAGTAGGTAAAGTAATACAAAACTTAGTGTAGGAAACTAAAGAGAGTTATTTAGCTTAAAGGCACAAATGTAACTTGGGAACATCACTGAGCTTCTTATTTTATTATGAACTCTTCATAAACAGACACTGCTCTTCCTAAAACTCAAAGTTTACTTTCATTGCTTCCTACTATGATGAAGAATAGGGTTTAGCATACACATCAACATAGCTATTATCATAATCTATCTGCCAACAGAGAAGGATAGTGTGATTTTCTCGCCCCAAAATGAAGCAATCATGCTGAAACAGTTCTTCACAAAAAGTAGAAATAGTTAAGTGCAAAAGAATGCCTCTGCATAAGTACTCACCGCCCATTTTCTTTGCACTGGTACCAAAATAGTTCCCCAAAGCAGCTGTGCTCACAAATGTATATTCATTAAAAAAATCCAAACAAACAAAACCAAGCAGAGCTCTCATACACACATACACAAACAAACAAATAGAACCAAACATGAAGAGAAGCAGGGAGTTTGAACAGTGGCACCATTTTGCATTGCCTCAGGTCAACATCTCAGACCTGCCAGTGACAGAGAAAAGATTGCAGGGAGCAGGAGCATCTTGATGAATTTACCCATGGCACTGACAGGCTTCTGTGGAAAACCTGCCTTATCTCGCTTGGTTGGCAGGATAATGGTTGATTACTCCATTATAACTGAACTAGCACTGAACTGTAAAAACACATTGAGTCCATTTTCAACTCTGCAATGAGCTTAAGGTTTTCATTTTATTATCAAATTCCTTTCTATCATGTAATCAAAACATAAGGGGTTAGTATGTTTATGGGATGGAGTGGGAATAAGTCTTCTCACCTTTTTAATAAATGAGGATTCACAGAAGCTCAGGCAGAGCACAGGCAGGAAAGCTATTAAGACAAAAGACCCTGTTAGAAAGCTACATGGTAATTGCTCTGGCAAACCAGAATCCAGGAGGTCAATGTTGCTTCAACAGACTATTTCTGGGCCTCAGGTTCATCTTACCACTTTGCCAAGCAAAGTTTTAATATTAATATTATATTCTGTATAGCTGTATGCAGTGGTGCTGGCCTAACATACCAGGTGAACTGCTCTTCTGGAAACTGGAAAAACAAGAAATTTGAAAAAGTAAAAAGATCTGAACACCTGCACTGGAGCTAGGGGTCCCTTAACTACAGCAAACAGAACAGGATGCACAAAGGCAGTTTCTAGCAAAGACAGGGAGCAGGGAAAGATATAAAGACCTTGCAACAAGTTCAGTTAGAAGTTTTGAAACTTCTTCCATAGACCTTCAAAACATTTACTTCAACACACTTCCTAAGAGGCCCTTTCCTGTTGCACCTAGTTGCCACGTGGCAATGCCCATCATGCAGTTACAATTACAAAGCTGTGTCAAAACCCATCATTTTGTTATACTTCACCTTTGTTACACGCTTGTAAGAGATACTGTTCAACTGTCACATAAAAGATCCAGTTAAAAGCCTCAGTCAAAAGGACCTATTAAAAGGCTGCCTCAACAAATCTGGCCCCAGCGGACATCCATCGTGGTGTACTCTGTAACATTTTGTATTCTGTAACAGAATAACAAAACAAACAAATTCCCACAGAGTGTATGCTACTGAAGCGCATTTTCAATAAAGCTTACAAACCTGCCTTTTGCTCACCTCTACGTCTGTTACAATCCAGTAAGTTCAAAAGACAGAAAAAACACATTTCATATAAAACAGATGACTTCTGGCAGACCTAATCCATCACGTCCATTTTAATTTACAAGAGAAGAATAACTGAGCACTGTTAGAGGGCTACAGAAGCCAGGACTGTAAAAATACAATGCACAGACTTAGTACACCTGATACCTGTTTCAGATAAACAAACTCCGTTACAATGCTGGCTTGTAATCAAAGACAAACAGCAAACAGCTTCACGTTTAACATAAAAAACATCTGTCAGACAAAACTGCCATTCTGCCTGCTTTCTGGTATGCCAAGCCTCCTGAATCTATATTCCAATAATCAGTTCTTGCTTTAAGAAATTCTTGGATTCTAATTTTAGACTGGCAGAATGGAAATGATGCCTACTTTGGAAGCAAAGGCACAAAAGGCAAGGTTATCTTGGGCACAAATCTTTTATAAATAGTAAGCACTACAGTTCACACCACTACAATGTTCAACTTTTGGCCTTTCTACCTACTAGGGTTCCAGCTGAAGAAATCATTAGGCTACATTTTTACATTTTACATTCTTATTGAAAAAACTTCAATAGCTTTTACTGGCATGAAAAAGAAATTGTAATAAAAACTGCATGTAGGACATGAAGAACAAACAACTGCTAGGGGAGGAAAGCAAGACACATGGCTCCTGCAGTTTACTTTTAACAGTATGCTGAATACAGAACAGACTTTCCAACAAAGTAACTTGGGAAAAAATCGATTTGTGCACAAGTAACTGAATTCTGACATATCCTATAAAGTGCTGTAGAACTGAATAAATTCCTTGAAATACACAGAATCGAAGTGTTCCTTGTCCACACCAGCCTCATGCAGAGAGACTAGAAAGCCACTACTCTCTCCAATCCAAAAACATTTGTTTGCAGAGCATTGGGTACCTGATACTTTAGGGCCAAATTTCCCTATTAAATAAGAAAAGGAGTGGGGAAGCTGAAGGAAAAGAGATTCCCAAAACAAGGAACAAAGAAGCTCAATTTAAAAACAGAGATTTAGAGAGAGGAGGGAGAAGAAAAAAGGGCAGAGTTTGCCAGAAAAAGGAAATACTAATATTACTGAGTTATAAAACCATTTAAAAATTAGACATTAAATCAGGCACTTTACAACAGGTTTTCATTAGTAGGGACACCAAACAGAAGTAGCCTACAAGCTAACCATGGAATTACCTGTCACAGTATAGTTCTGTCATCAATCTTCCTTGATAATTTTCTTGAAATATAATTTCCCAAAAGAAGCACCTGTGTAATTTTGATCAAACTCATCTCATTTGCAGCTGATGGCTATAAATTAAACAATAGAGCAAATGGTTCATATTTAGGATAGCTGTAAGAGTATACCTAGACTGCCACAAATCAATATGAGGCCTTTTTTTCCCCACCCCCTAGAAGAATGCTTTTGCTTTCTTTGGCAACCAGACAAACCTTCCTGTTTTTAACAAGTTAACTTCAAAATCTACACTTACTAGCTAGTTGAAATGAGCCAAAAACTACAGTACATATAACAAGATTTACAGCTTCCTGGGAGGGTGACTGGTCTGGGGTTTTTAAGCAGTATAGTTTTTACTCTCGAAACACGCTAACGTTACAATGACTTGTGCCAAAAAAAAGCTTACGTACATAAGATGGACAAGCAGACATACTTACCAGCAAATACTCTTATCATACCAGCCACTGTAAGGAAAGACTGTTGGTTACATAGCTATATCACCTGCTAGCCACACAGCAAAGGACACTAGAAATAGCAGCAGCCATACTGGGAGGTAAGGTAGAAAGTAACAAAATTGTCTGTCAAATGGTCTGAAGTGATAAAGTGCCAGACAAAGAGATTAAATTCAGCAATTTGAATTTCATCACAGAATGTCATATGTAAATATATGTCAAATACCAAGCATTTCTACAATACTCTTTTACTAAAGTATTAAGTGCATTTTATAATATTAAGGCATTGCAAAAAATCGTTATATGCTCCGTAACATGACAGCAGCACCAAATTTACATTCAAATCACCTAGTTTAGATCTGTGTGTATCTCAGAGCACACAGATGGTTCTGTGACTCAGGATAAAACAGCCCATCAATGCTGTTTCAAGCAGTTATCCAGAACCACCTGCACTACAGTCACTGTCTGACATATAGGTAAACAAAATTACAATACTAAGTGTGCTCTTTTATACCCAAAATATATATAAATAGTCAACAACAGCAAGTTAGGTTTGCCTGAATATAGATCAGATTATCTAGGTGAGAAAGAAAAAGCCATCTGCCCCTGAAAAATGTAATAGTGACTTGTGGAATATTATTATTCAGTATAAATTACGTCAACTAAACAGAATAACTTTCTCAAAACAATGGTTCTGTCTGTCATATCTTGCAGCTCAGTGCTGTGAAGGAAGAAAAAATTAGCAATGCAAGCATTTACCAAATCTAATTGATAAAGAAGCCTCACAGTAAGAATGTCTATTTTCAGAGAACATACTTCCTAAAACAAAGACAGTAAGTTCTCACCTGCTAGTGATCATACTGAAAAACTAGTGCTAATACAAGGACATACTGCTTTGCTATGGATATGTCCAGTATGGCTTGGTACTTCATAAACTTTTGGGCTGTGTACCCATCAGAGATTATATCTATATTTTTCACAGACAGTCCACACTCAGACTAAATTTGCTTTAGTCACCTTAATTCTTCTATACAGAAAGCATACTCTGTCACACAAATGCATGACTGAAATGATCCATTCCCAAGCTCAAGAAGGTTTTTAGCGCCTCCAAATGAGGTAAATACACATGCAAATTAGGCAGGAATAGCTGAGGAAAAGCAGGTAGTTCAGAGAATATGCATTAAGAATCTTGCAGCATTAGCTTTCTACTTTGTCCTTGTTGGAGACATTGCAAAACTAGCCCTAGTTAAGGTGAGAAGTGCAGATGTGGCAGGTGGAACAGTCTGTGCCAATGCTCTCCTAACTAGAAACATCCATCTTGCATTGACAGCCCTGCACAAAATAAAGCAAGATTATGCCTGCCTAGTTGCTGGCCAGAACCACAAGATGCTGTGGGAAGAAACGCAGGCATCTCTGTAAATATGCCCTTCTCTCTCAGGTAGTAAGAAAACCACGCCTGTGGCACTGCATGGCTGCCTTAAGGAGGAAGTAAAACAGAGGCTTCTAAAAGCAAGTGATCATGAAGAAATCCTACCATGCTCTATTCTCAAAACCACATCTGTGTTCTTCCCCTCTCAAAGTCAACCACATCCTCATCAAATCTTTCTAAATGTTTTCAACCGAAATAGCCCTAGCAGGGAAGGTGCAATCAAAGAACTGCGAATACAGCTGGAGTATCTTCGGAAGTCAAAATCAAGAGATTAGAGGATGCTGGATCATACCAGTCTAGGGACTCAACAGCTGAAAAAAAACCCCATATATCAGCATACTTGGGGTCACTCACATTTAAAAAAAATGTAAGATCTTCATGCAGTGACGTTCTCAGAGCACCAGTTATTTACAGCTGAAAGAACAGAAGTAGGAGATCATATTATACTAGCAAATGAAACAATTCCAACTTGTTCTACTTACCTAAACTTACCTACCTGTGACAAATACATTCATCTTAAAACAACACTAAATTAAGGCACATTCTAAACTTTGGGGAAAAAAAAAAAAAAAAGTTAACCTAGTCTATTTTAATCACTTGCACAGAGAATATGATAAGGGAAATAAACACATCCAAATCTTACTGCTTCATCTGATTAAACTTAACAGTAATTCTTGCGTGAAATATGCCCACCATATCAAGAGGATGTTTCATGTGATCTTTTCAGAGAACAGCAATACTTCAGCTAATACAACAGAGTGCTATTACTCCTGATAGCACCACAGGGAACGCATTGATATCACATAGCTGCCTGGGAAGTGAACAGATGTGAACACAGTCAGCTATTTCACTACAGTTACATGACTATCCACATTAGTGATCCTTGTCCAACTTTGCAAATCCAAGTAAAATTAAAAAACAGCTTCTAAACTTTCACATGCACAAAGAAATCCTTTTCTATCCATGAAGGACATTAAAATTATTACATCCCAATGAAATACACACTGAGTTCATAAATGATTACATTTGGCACACATACAAGGGTTCTCTCATCAGAGATACGTGCTGCAATATTTAACTTAGTGGCACAAATGGGTACATTATCTAGTCAGTGGTGACAGGTCACATTAAAGGTTAATATGTTAGTCATAAATACTGGTATCAAGGTAAAGAGCTATCTGAAAATGTGAGTGTGAAAAATACTGAAAGATTTATACACTGTAAAGATTACAGAATAAATTATTCAGGTAAAACAAAAGCTGAACCTCAACATATGTTAATAAACTAAGCCAGCAAAATAACGTGAAGCAAACAAATAAAAACATGCAAAGAGTATAAAGGGTTAAATTTCAAACAGCACTTTTTAAAATTTACACTTCTGTGAATGAACAAAATCTTCAGAGGGGATGTTTTTATAAAGCTTTATAGAGCTGTATGTTCATAGGATTTCAAAAATGTATTAAAAATTTCACTTTATAAAAATTAAGCAAAATTATAATGGCCTGACATTCATTTCGATTTCACAAATCTCTGCAGAACTTAAATGTTGATGGCAGCATAGAGACCTTCTATATTCACTGAGGAGTATAATCTCTGCTATAGAAATACATAATCACCACAGGGGTGTCTTCAGCCTGACTGCACAGTTTAAAATCAAAAGACTGTCGTTAAGAAAAAAAAAGAAAGTAAGTAACAAGAATTGACAACTCCAAAAGGGAAAAATCACTTCAAGGAGCTGAGAGAAAAACAATCACATGATTTCTAAGCAAAAGTACTGATTTACATTCACCCATATAACAATTACTTTGTTAGACCTCTGAGTTTAAAGCCTAAACATCTATTAAAAACTGTAAAAAACCACCATCTATTAAAAACTGTAAACCACTGCTTACAAGAGTCTGTTCATATGGGCTGTTTAGATGCATTTGGGAGAAGCTGCCAGGAACTGTGCATTTGAGAGAAGAACGACACCGAAAGGCCCTGCTTTGCTTTTTTGCAAGTGTCCTGAAAAAAATAAATCTCTCTGGTTAACTTTAGGAGCATTGAGAGTTTCAGAGAAAAATGTCCACACTGAGCCTGTTTCTTAATTCTTTGTCCTTCTATTATACAGCTTTACAAAAAGAAACAACCCTCAAAGGGAAGAAATGCAGTTACTAAATATCCATCTGGGGTTTTTTTAGGTAATACTGGTTACAGTAATACTCTGGCATACTTTGTACTGTAGTACTTTGTATATAATATACTTTGCATATAATATACTAGAAATACTATAAACAAATTTAAAAAGTACTATAAATACTGTAACTACTATAAATACTTTGTACAGTAGTACAAAGGAATATGCCCAGCTACTTGTGTACAACTGGAAGAGTTCTCAGGATTCAACCCACAGAAATATGCAAGCTGAGATAATAAATACATTCTGAGAATGCAAGGGAGCAGCTCAGGCTGTCATTATGGCAAATGCAGTTAGGCAAAACAATCTGAGAAAGAGACACAAGTACTCATTAAATCACCGCTCTATGAAGACGTGTAAAGAGGTTAAATTTAGACTGCAGTAATCGTGCTCTTCAGTATTAAAAACTGTATAAAGGGAATAAATGTAAACAATGAAAACCAATGTAAACAATTCTTCCATTCCTTTCTCTATCCATTTTAACAAAGTCAAAGGAAAAACTTACATATGACCAATGCTCAACAGGAGTCAAATGGAGATGGTATTGTATTTATCTACATAAAAGGGAAAGACTGCTGATTTTTCTATGGTTTGAAAGAACACAAATACTATTTAAAAGCACAACAGATGTTTGTTAAAACAAAGATCAAGTATCTTTCATAACATTAGGTATAGAAGGAATTTAGAGATGGGAATAAACTTACAGAAAAATGTAAGACCCAGAGACCTTTATTTCATATAAGCCTTCAGCATTTTTATTTTTAAGATTTCTACATGTCATAGGACTGCAGTAGCCTTCACAGTGTGCATTCTAGAAACACTGCACACCTGTGTCTTTATATTTGCAAATGTACATGAAATGACCAAAGCCCATGATTTCTGAACCATTATCAGCCAGGAGCATAGACAGAGGACATACAAGGTGCATGCCCACCTTGAAACCTGAATGAACTCCAGACCCAAAGAGGACACAGCAACTCACATTTCCTAATGCCGGAAAAAAGTATGCAAGCCGTTCTTTTTGCCAGCTATATTTCTCTCAAGCAGCTCCACTTAAACCTCTGTCAAAGTGCATTGTACGTCCTTTAAAATAATCAGATGTGCAATAGCTCATATCTTTTCAAAACGCTAATTTTTAAGCAAGCCTAACAATACTACAGAACACATGTAACTGAACACCCGTTGATTCACCCATTATCCTCCTTAGACCTAGACTTGCATCTTTTTAGTGGATTATTGTCAGAGCAGTTTTCAGTGTGAGGAAGCACTCCAACTGTTAATGGAGATATTAGATTAGATGGATATGACAGTTCTTTCACAAATCCACGTTGTCTCTTGGTCACTTAAATCTGCTCACATTTCCAGAAAACTGCTGGAACATATAATTAAAGCTGCTAACTGACCTACAGTTTCCCAGGTCCTCCGTTTTATCCTCTCTACAACAAATGTATGCCTGCTCATTTTTCTGCTCTTTCCAGTTTTCATATGCTTCTGTTCAGTTTTGAAGATCAAAGAGTTTATGATTAATCACACTTCATCCCTTACTATCATTCTTAGGAAAAATGAGGACACGATTCCTTTTAGGAACTGTCAACTTCCTTGAACTTTTTTCTCCCTTAGATAAGTTTTAATATTTACATATTTTTACTCTGAGTATGGAAATTTTAGGGTCATACATGAGCTCATATTCAGCAACTTAAATAAAACTTAGAAGGCCTTCAAAAACACTCCCAGAATATTTTTCATAATTTTCTTTTCAAGTAATGCAGCTTAAAGAATTTAAAGCAGTTAAAGAATTGATTTTCCTCTGTTGCCAGATGCCACCTCCATTAGACATTAAGTCTTAAGCTGGACGGCCTTCTGAGGTTCTCTTACAGCTTGAATTATCCTGTAATACCATGAGCTAGGAGACTATTTTAAAGTCAAGCATGCGAATAAAACAGTAATTTTAAAAATTAGAAACTCTTCATTTTCATGTTAGCATCTTTTACTTCTCCACTTAAACTCCTGTGCAGCATAAATCAGAAACATGCTACAAAATAGAGGGTGTTTTATAACACACCTGGCTTAAAATCAAAACACAAACTTGATGGCAATACAGTGATGGAGTAATGTACAATAGTGACAGATTTTTTACAGCAGAGAATAGTTATTGCCTGCAGAAATAAAAAAGCACAGTGCTAGTACACCAAGGGTTTTAAAAATTATCAAATAATTAATGAAATAACAAAGAATTTTTCTGCACAACACTTCTGAGCAATATGACACCATACTTAAAAAAATATTAATCGATAAGAGGTTTTCAGCCACAAATCTTAGAATCACAGAATCATTTAGGCTGGAAAAGGCCTTTAAGATCATTGAGTCCAACCACTACACTAGCGCTGCCAAGACCACTACTAAATCATGTCCGTAAGTGCCACATAAAAAACATCTTCTGTTAAATTGCATAAATTAAGAACTTCAGTTTGGCACCTCATAGACTCCTACCCTTTCCAATGAAATGCAGTTATGCAAGCTTTGGAAATACACACCTACAATCACATGAGTTTTCTGGTAAATTAAAGGCAGCAGCAGCAGCAGCAGCATAGCATTGTTTCCATGAAGGCTCAAAGGCTCTAAGGCTGTACTTGATATGCTGCTTTCAGAAAACAAACAAGCAAAAACCCACAAACCAAAACACACTGAAAAAACCCCACAAACAATAAAAATCTTCTACAAAAACTAAAAAAGCAGAAGCAAAGTGCACTTACAGTGCTGGCAAGTTCTAAGTAGCTTCCTCCAACGCAGCTGCTAAAATTTGAGGCCTGATTTAGAAGTCGTTGCAGAGAAGCCTGTCGGGTCTCATTGCTTCCACCACATTCCAACACCTTCTGCAGTGTAAAATGACTCTGGAGGTCCGGACTCTGAAGGTCTCTTGCTCCTGAATCATACTCCCAGCTTTCTCTGGCTTCTGATAAGGCACCTAAAATGCAGAAATGGAAAAAACAGTCTACTACAGATTGTGTATTAGGAAAATCACAGAATAATAGAACATCTCAAATTGGAAGTAATCTATAAGAATCAGAGTCCAATTCCTTGCTCCAGGCAGGACTACCTAACACTAAACCATATGGCTAAAAGCATTATCCAAACACTCCTTGAAATCTGGCTGGCTTGGTGCTCTAACAGCTTCCCCAGGGAGCCTGCTTCACTGAGTGACCACCGTCTCTGTGAAGAACCTTTTCCTAGGTTCTTCTGAACTTCCCCTGACTCAGCTTCATTCCATTTCCTCATGTTCTGCCACTGGTCACCAGACAGAGGAGATAAGCACTTTCCCCTTCACGGTCCTCCGTGAGGAAGCTGTAGACTGCCATGAGGTCACCCTCAGCCTTGTCTTCTCCAGGCTGAACAAACCAAGTGGCCTCAGCCGCTCCTCCTAATTCTTGCCTGTGAGGCCTTTCACCATCTTCATCAGCCTCCTCTGGACACACTCACATACTCTGATGTCCTCCTTCTATTGAGGCACCCAAAACTGCACATGGGACTTAAGGTGGGGTCACACAAGTGCAGTGCAGAGTGGGACAACTCCCTTCCTCAATGGCCTGCTATGCTGTGCTTGATGCACTCCAGGACACAGTTGGCCCTTACGGCTGCCAGGGCACACAGCAAACACATGAATATGCCGGCTTGTCTTTCCAGAAAGAAAAAAAAAAGCAATCAGTTCCACCTCCACTGCTCCCTATCTTGTACACACTGACAATGCCAGGAAAATAAAACAAAACGAAAACCACGAAGAAATACAAACATTTTCAACGCACAGATCATTTACTTAATTACAAGGTCCACAAGGAAAAATAAAAGAATGCATCTATTATTTAGTATAGAGTAAAAAGAAGTGTAATTCAAAATAGCTAAGGAGAACTGAATGAGGTCAGTTACTACATCAGACTGAAAAGCAGCACTGATCTCAAAGAATAAAAAAGGAGAATCATAATTCACCTGCTTTTTGCTTACTGAATACCAACAAAATAATCATTAAGCTGTATAGTTAATCACTTTTTATCCTAACAGTGCCTTTCTTATTATTGGTTGTTCCAGTTCAAGTTTCAACAAGACATCAATCACAAGGTGTATCATTATAAATCAATGCAAGAATATGATTATATAGCTAGTAACAACAGGGAAATTTTCTGTATCATGAAGCTGTAGGGTTGCTATTTCTCCACATACAATCCTTCCAACTCCCTACTGCCAGAGACAGGCTTAATCCCTAAAGCATATTTAACGGATTTTTTTTTATTTTATCAGTAACCATTTCATCCCTAGGTGCTTCTACTTCCCATACAACTGTCTGACTCCTTTTAAAATCTTGTTATGTTTGGGGCTCAACAATTTCCTATGGCAAAACATTCCATGGTAGACACTGGATTATTTAAAAACCCTGGGCAGTGCTGTAAAATTTCATATGAAGCATAATGAAGATTAAAAACTATTAAGTGACTTGTCCAAGCACACCTTCTAAGTTAACAGAAAAGTCAGAAGAAAACCCAGAGCTACAGACTAGAGCATGAATCTCAATCCACCCTGCACTCATCAAACCTTAAGTAATGGTCTGTAATGCCATCCTATTAGCTTGAAAGCTTTTCCTTTTTATGAGCTAGTTCCCTCTCTGAAATATTAATTTTGAGCATTTTAAGTGAGTGTTTACTAGTCAGTTATTATTACTTACTCATTACAATGCCAGGGATAAACAAAAAATTATACAATGAACTATCAGAAGAATGCCTCTCCATTGCCAAGAAAGTTGAAGCTGCAAAAGTGCAAACAGAAAGCTAGTCAGAAGGCAAGCAACAGAGCAACTAAGCTATGGCTTTTGGTCAATACCCTATGTGCTCTTGTAAAGCAGTTATCCTAACACACACAGTTATAGGTTGGGTGGAGAAGAGATTCAGCACAACTCTGCAGAGAAGGACTTGTGGATGTTGGTTGATGAGAAACTGAACATGACTAGGCTTCAGTGTGCCCTCACAGTCCAGAAACAAACTGCGCACTGGGCTGCATCAAAAGGAACATGACCAGCAGGTTGAAGGAGGTGATCCTGCATCTCTGCTCAGTTCTGGTGAGACCCTACTTGGAATACTGAGCGCAGTTCTGGGGTCCTCAATATAAGACGGACATGGAGCCACTGGAGTAAGTCCAGAGGAGGCCACAAGGGTGATAAGGGGGCTGGAGCATCTCCCATATGAAAACAGTCTGAGAAAGCTGGGGCTGTTCAACCTGGAGAAGAGAAGGCTGTGTGGAGACCTCACAGCAGTCTTCCAGTACCTGAAAGGGACCTACAAGGATGCCAGAGAGGGACTCTTCATCAGGGACTCCAGTGATAAGAAAAGGGGTAATGGGTTCAGACTATGGGTTCACAAGAGCTAAGGACCATTGAATGAGGTCAGTTGCTACGTCAGACTGAAAAGCAGCACTGATCAAAGAATAAAAAAGGAAACCCATAATGCATCTCTTTTTGCTTACTGAATATCAACAAAATAAATTAATCATTAAGCTGTATAGTTAATAACTTTTTATCTTAGCAGTGAACTTCAGACAGTTCAGGTTAGTTATAAGGAAGAAGTTCTTTACTGTGAGGGTGGTGAGGCAGTGGAACACGCTGACAAAAAAAGTGGTAAATGCTCCATCCTTGGCAGTGTTCAGTGTCAGGCTGGACATAGCCTTGGGCAACATGGTCTAGGGTGAGGCGCCCCTGCCCACGGAAGGGGGCTGGAACTAGATGATATTAAGGTCCTTTCCAACCCTAACCAATCCATGAATCTATGACAAACTGACTTAGGAAAGTTGGAGGCAGTTTTGCTGTCTTTACTGTAATGAGAATATGGCAGTCTTTAAACATGTAATAAGAAAATAACACAAAACAAAAAACAATTACATTTTAAACTAATACCATTACCATAATTACAGGTATAGGTAAAAATTAAACATTAATTCAATTACTTTTACAGCAAAAGCATGCACAACCATACTTAATCTATATGCTGCAAGTGCTACAACAGACCTAAGCACTACAACATACACTAAGGTACTGCTACCAGCAGTATTTCACACTGTGTATAGAGTACTAACTATGCACAACATAACCTGCCAACTCATGGCTACAGTACAACATACAGCAAAAAAAAAAAGCAGCAGCCCACAGAGCTGAAGCAGCAGAAGCGCCTCAGAAGCATGAGGGAGATGGGATCAAATCAGCTCTGCCATCTCCTACCACACTTGACAATAACATGGGAAACAACTCTTGCTGCACAAGCACAGACACAGAATGAAGAGAGAGAGTTATATCACACAGATCCTTCTCTTTTTACAGAGCTAAATATGGCACATACCTCAATGGCGTATGTGCACTGAATTTCTATTACTCAAACAACATCGTTCTGCAGGAGCTTTCACATTCATTCGATAAGCAACAATAGTTCTGTTGAAAACTCAAGTGGCCTTCATAGATTGCACCACCTGCTACCAGATTAGAAGCACTTACAACACTCAGCTGGCTTGAAAGTCACCTGTCAGTTGCGGATGGATCCAGGAGATTCCTTTTTTGACTGTATTCTGCATTTTTGACCCAGGTTTTCTTAGAAGTTCAACTCTTGAACATACATGCATACATACTAAGTACTACGTACATACATATACTGCATACATACTAAAAACACAGGGAGATATGACTGTTTCAAAGGAAAGCATTTCCAGTTCTTTATTTTGGATTTAACGCTCATCTCTAAATTTCCACACTATTTTCCTCTCAGAATCCAAACCTGGCCGCTAAGATGCTGTCCTCATGGGTAATGTACCTTTCAAGTCTCAGCTCTATAGGGAAATTCTGGAGTGTTAGAGAGAACACTGGAGTTATAGAGACACATACCAAAATTTCAAGGGACTTGTTTTCAAAAAAGAGTCAGCCTTCAGTGGGACAGGAAACCATTCACCCATCTAAAGAAAGAGTTTCCAGTTTCTCGAGCATTATCAAAATTATTAAAAAGCAGTACTATTTCTTATTCAACCTTAAAAACAATGAATTACTAGATATAGACAATTCTTTATCATGGGAAGAAAACAGAAATTTGCTAATTATCTGTAAAGAGCTAGACTAATACATACAACATAATATAAATAATTCTAATTTTAGCTTCTATATAAGACATATAAGACTATACTGAAAAACCTGACAAAAGCCACAACTGTTCAAGCAATTTCCTGCCTAAAATCATTAGAGGTGCAGCTCTGCTGTATTACAACCTCTCATTCGCAAAGCAATCCACTTCTATCACTCGCTAGATGATTCACACAGGTTTATTGTACTCACCACAGCTTTCAGTCTCTGTTACTGGAAATAGGACTCACAGATCCTATCAGTAACTGACATTCTTCCTGTATTTCCTACTGAATAATATACTACAATATACTAAAGAGTCAGGTATCCTACAATCACAGCAAGACTCCAGCTGCACTTTCAAAAGCTATTTTATTCTTTTTTATTACATTTTAAACAATGTCAGAAGAATAGAGTTGGCATTCTATTTCACTTACAGAAAAACTACTGGTTATTACTTGCAAATTATTGTTGACGCTCCTATTGACACTAATAGTGCAGGGTAAGAACTACAATACATTATAATAAGCTTTGAGGAGCTAATACCCAAGCAGCAAAAAGCATCATTCTAATAACTTGGAAATGGTAATTTTTCATGCATTTGAATAAAAGATTAAACTTTGAAACATTCTGAAATGAGTGTATACTGAGTAAAGTAAACTTTGAAATGAGTGTATACTTAACGTGATTGTCAAGATGGCAGATGTGGATACAGGTTTAGGTTACCAAGCAAGTACATGACTGAGCGCTAATAAATACTGAGTCCTGTACCTTGACTAAAACAGTCAACCAGTCTCCTTACTTCTGCATCTCACTTGGAAACACAGCTCTAGAAACATTTGTTGGGCAAGTTGAGCAAAAAAATTAGAATAACCTTTTTAGTCATAAAAAATGATTGGTAAGACAAACTTTAATAGTCATTTAAATGCAATTATTTCTTAGGACCTTTTTCCTCAGTTATTTCATTAATAATGAAATGCAAAAATTACAGGTAGTAAAGATAACATTTTACTTAGATACATGCATACATTTTTGCACTCATTGTTAAGAAATTGTGAACAGCTGCAACAAAAGTCTGCACAAAATGCTGTCTGGCTGATAATCTCTGCATAATTACTTATAAAAATGCCCAGAGGCTTAATTCCTTTGCTTCAGAGCACCAGGACCCCTGCTATTCAGTGACAGTCAAATCAATTTTGAAATTTTTGATTTATTCACCCCACATGTACAAACAATAACAGCTTTCAAGGATTATTAGCAGCCTAACATTACACAGAAATTAAACGTGAGAAGAGCCCTGTAAGCTATCTTTGAAAATCGTATCTATTAAAAACAGTGTCCTTGTCCAAAAAAATACACAAAAAAAGAACATGCTCCAAGTCTATCTGCTTGAATTTGCACATGATGATGTCTCCTGTGCTAAACAGTCTTTAGAAACCAATAGCAAATATAACGCAATCACCTCTTTGATCACTAATGAGTACATACATGAGCTCTCAAAGACATGAAAGGCATGGAAACAAACACAGATCATAATCCAAGCTTGACTGCAAGTATAGTAGCTCAGCTGTCATTATGTTCATACTCCGTGCAATGTTTATAGCACAGAAATACATTACAGTGGTGTTTTCTTGCCTCTTAAAAAAGATCTGTAGAGTATCATGAACAGCGCTGCCACAATGGTTTTCTTTTACAACCAAACAAAAACAATTTGCATTCTAAGTGTGCATTATTACTTTCTCCCATTCTGTTTTTTATTTACATGGGGGAGCATCTGCATATGTTCTTTAATTATTAAAAAGTCTTACAGAATCTGCAAGAGTCAAGGCAGGACAAGTACAAAAACCATGACTTCCTTATAGGCTTAAAAACACACTAGAGTAAAACAGTCAGGCTTCATCAGCACAGAGTGGAATATACCAAGGCAGAAAATTCAAAGGTGTTCTGGACTTAATTGGATGAATATAAAAAAAAAAAAATAAATAAATTAATTCACTCACCAACTCTTTAAAAACACATTAAATTAACAGGAAAAAGAGTAGGAATTTACTTGCATATGTTAACGAATCTGAATTTTCATATATGACTATTTTTGGTAGCAATTAGTAAGATTTCTTTGTGAAATACACTTTGAGACTGTAATGAAGACCCTTCTCCAGTAAAGCTTGGGACCTGTTGTTTACTTTTGATTATTACAAACCATAATTATTAGGCTGGTCTGTCTAAGAAAAAAATTTTAAACCTCAACTTGCCAGAAATCTGACCAGCAAACAGAGAAACTTTGTATAGCTGTCGTACAGCTGTCTGAGGCAGAAGTAGTTTTCTGGTTTGCAGTAAAATACAGAAGGGGCAGCACTCACAAAACAGTCAACAGAGGCAGAACTAGGGAACACATTTTAACACTAATTAAAAAATAAAAAGATATTAGGCATGATCTTGGTCTTGAACTGCTGTCTGATACAGCTCTTCAAAGAGATTCATGGGCTGAAAATGCAACTAACCAGGACTACAAAGATTCAGGATAGACAGAGATGGTGAAATGGGCACAGAAACTATGGAGTCAATCGTCTCGCAATTGAAGAACACACACAGAAGAAGGATAAACATCCCATATTCCTGCAGATGGCAGAACAAGGGAGTTTTCTCCTTCATCTCCTCACTCCCACACCCCAGGTGAAAGAAGGGAAAAAGGAAATGAGAATTTTTGTATTCTGTAAGTCAGAAGGCATTTCCAGCACTCAGATCTCCAACTGGAATGATTTTTAAAGCATCCAAGAAACATGCACATTCCTACAGTATGTTAGATCTGAAAGAGAAAAGATTAAGATTATTCCTTTCCTCATTTTTAATACTTTAGCTACCTAGCTGTCTCAGCTTTACAGAGAAGACTGGATCTTCAGCTACCAGCTGAGCTCTGTGGCTCTTGTCCTTTCAAGAAAGATTGTTGTCTTGTGCAATTAGGGTTTTTAGAAAAGGATGTTCTGCACAGTTGAGTCTGCATATGACCAGACCGCACCAGCCCTCTAACACATGACAAAATTATGCCAAGGCATATTCATAAAGCCCTTCAGGGGAAAACCTGATGCCAGTAAAATTGGTAACAAAACCCCCAGAGTTTATCTTTCATTAAATTACACCAACAAGAAATTTAAAAGTCATACCTACCTAAACTGTTATTGCTGCTATTTGGCCAGGAAGCTATCTCATCCTTTAACTTTTTCTTTTTACAAGAGTCATCCGATTTCACAGAGAGCTCCACTTCCTCCTTCCTGATTTCTCGTACCAGTTCCATGCGGCATTGACTAAAATCCTGAAAGGAAACTTTCCCATTTTTGTCTGCTCCCAGCTGGTGCATGATCTCTGTGACAGACTCCTCCATATTCAGCTGGCGGCACACCATCAGCAAGTCATTCCTAAGGATATTTTTAGAGGGAAAAAGGGGGAAGGGGAAGGATGAAAGTGGAAGAAAGATTGGAAAAGTGGGAACAGAAAAGAAAGAAAATAATTTAGTTCAGAAGGAATACTAATCATGTCTCTAATCTGGAAACGCATTAATGCATAGACATCTAATAAGTCAACTATTGTTTTGTTAACCAAAGAAACTGTGAGATTGGCAACAAATTACAACACAGAAAGACTACGGAAAAGAACAGAATATTTTTCATTAAGTGTTAACCTCTATTTTGATGCCATTACTAACACTTCTGCTAACAAAGACAGACACAAGGGAGAGCTGTATCCTGCTGTCCATCTTCACAGTACCTCTGAAAAGGTGACATAGTAAGAATTTAAATAATTATTTTCTGACTAGATTAATGGCTAGTTAGATTTCTGTTTTCGTTGGGACAGGCCACAGAAATTACTTTTGCCACTGAACAGATAAAGAAGAAAAACATATAAAGGACAAAGAGTAGTGGAAAAGAAATACTATTTTGATTAACTGGCTTTAAGCTTGTCTCCAAACATTCTGATTACAAACCCCTCAGAACAAGCTTGCTTGGTCCAGTTTAATGAAACTCACAAAAGGGGAAGGAGGGCAGTGCAATGGAAATACCACCAGTGGCCAAAAGACAGCTGCAACCAAATCAACATGGAAGATACTTACAGCAAAAAAAAAACAAAAAAAACCAACCCAGTCAGCAACACTATGACCAGTGCCACTTTTTATTTTATGTGAAAACTAGAACCTCAAGAACATACCTTAGGCTTAATGTGAGGTATAACAGTACTCTTAGGAGAAAATATTCTGAGGGGTTTGTTCCCTGCCGCTGTCTTGCTTCTTTTTCAAAACTGAGCTAAGATTAAGTATTTTTAAGGAATCCTCAACAGCAGTAGGTGTTAAAAAAAAAAAAATTAATCAGAAGTTGATAACTAAATAAAGGTGAATAACCATTAACAAGCCTACCCAACAAACAATAGGAAAGAAGGTACAGGATGTTAACTGGATATAATGGAAGTGGGCTATTAGATGAACACCTGATAGTCTCTAACAGCGGCAGATGCACAGCTCAGTGAAATTTCTCAATCATTTGCTTCACCAGAGACTAAATCAACCTCTCAAAAACCAGATGTTTTTTCCGAAGATATTGTCATACTGCCTTTTTTCAAGACATAAATCACTAAAAAACCCCTTGCTGTTCTTAGGCAAACATAACTCTGCAATAGTAAATCCAGACCAAATAATCTTCCTGAGCATACAGATAAAGCACCTCTGCTCCTTTCCAGATGCTCAAGGTTTCACACACAGCAGGAAACACAGTCGATAGACTTAGGCCTGCCTTAATCTGCTGCTACTCAGGAGACTCAGCCACCAAAAAAAAAGCAGAGCCAAAAGACCTCCCTTTCATTCTCTTTTCTTCCAGGAATTCCAGAGCTGCCCTAACAGAATTCTTAGCAGAGATGTTAACAGTAAAATTGGACTGTAATAAGAGTAATTACATTATGACCATGTACTTTAGTAAAGAATAAAATTGAATAAAATCTCTACTTACAACAAGAAATAACATTATTATAAGAGAATTCAGTTACATTCCATAGGCCAAATATAAGTGATTTATACTTGCAGTTAAAGTTCTGGTCAGAGTTTTGCTCTTAGCTTTGAATCTGGTCAATGAATGAGTGGAGTAATTTTCTCATTCTTTTGCCACCCTATGTGCTACAAAATTTAGAAACGAAGTCTGGTAAGGATAATTCTACAGCCACTATGTAACACCATAGGCAAGTATATATTTATAGAATCATAGAATGATTTGTGTTGGAAGGGACTTTAAAGATTTACTTCCAACCCCCCGCAATAGAACTAAAACTACTGGAACTCAAAACTGTTTAAATTTTCAGCTACTAAAAAGGTAAGCATTTAATCTTTGCTTATACAACTTGCAGTCTAAAAGCATGAACATGTTTGAGGAAGAAAAGTCAAAATTAAGGATGTACCCAAGTTCCCTAGAAGCAAGCACAGTAAAAAAAAAACAGTGTAAGAAAACCTGTTCCATGCAGTTGTGTGTCACTCCTAGACCAATACTGCTGATAAACTGATCTATTAATTAAAAATGGACTAACCTGGAAATGCCTGTCTAATAGAGCACTTTGTAGGATCCCCAGGAAATGAAGCAATAAGTTGCCAATATAAAATACGGAATAAAATATGGAATCACTGGAGTTGGATCACTTTTATTCTTGGTAGGAAAGTATTTAATTTAGTTCCTTGGTGTAGCCACCGATCTCTAGCGCACCCACAGCTGAACACTTACCCAGTTGCTGTGCTGCTATTTCTGGGCCTCAGGCCCCATCGGCTCTGACTCTCACAGCAAGTCAAGCCCCTCACAGTTAAATCATACAATTATACCAGTTCCCAAGCTTTGACTTTCCTATAAGCAACTACAAGCAAACAATTCAGGCAACAATCTCGGCATTTTTTTTCTTCAACTCTGTTTTCTCTGTTCTCTGTTTGCTCTGTTTTCTCCTTCTCCACAATAACACGCAAGAATCTAGGATACAGTAGGTCAGCTTGCTGATGTCAAAAGCAATGATGCCACTTTCCCACCTGTCTCCCTACATTTTCCTCTACTAGGGCTGTCTCAGCAGGCAGTTAAACCAGCACAAAACTGACCATAATAAAGCAAAGGGTTTTTGTTTACTTAGCTCCATGCATCGGCTCACTGCAGAGGAAGATAAGCTAGTACTAGGTCAGTAACAGCACTATTCCCTCCAGAAGCAAACTAACCTCCTGTTTATTTGTATCATTAGACAGCCTGCTCATTTTCTTTACTTCCCACAACTCACTGTCCTACCAGGACAAAAAAATCACATCTTCACCTTTGTGACACAGGACCTGTGGTGACTTACATGTGGAGACTTTCAACTGTCAGAGCAATTCCATCACACTGACCAATACTCAAACTTCACATGAATTCTTCCATCAACAAAACTTACAAAATAAGCTGTCCTCCAGCTCACTTGTCTTACTGACCATCAATGAAAAAACCTTCAGGTAAAAGCTCATCATCTCATTCTTACAACTTGAAGTACATACAAATGCACAGCTGATAAACTATATCATTACACAAAGACTTAATATAGGGTTTAGGGAGGAAAGTTGAGAAAACAGCCAGCAACAACTGCAAAACGAATTACAGGCATGCTTCCACACAGCTCAATCTTCAGTCAGAACTTCCAGAAGGCTCCCAGAGTACTTTCCTTTGCTCAGAGCATAAAACCTTTATCAGAATTTTAGGTGGGGAAAGAAATGGCTAGATAACATGCCCTAAGATATGAAACAGGTTGTACAAAATGCTTATTTCTTAATCTGTACCAACAGGAGTAATTCATTACAACTCCAAAGCTGTCTCATATACCCAGAATGCATAAGCAGCAGAGAATAAAAGTTACAGAAGCCCTTTGTATTACACTACGGTCTTTGGCAAACAAAGCATCTAGAGGTATGCACCCAAAGACAGAGATCCCTTTTAAAGGCTACCAGACTAGAAGACTAGGAAAGGAGACAATCATCCACGTAAGTTTTTACTCAGCAAGCTTTTCTGAAGAACCAATTAACAGAACTAGCAACAGCCACAAGAAAATTTCCATTCCTCTAATCAATTTACACTCAGAAACATCAGATTTCATTACCTTTATCACAATCTCAACAGTTACCAGTTTACACAGACCACTTCACATATAAATACTTCAATTAACTTCTGCACTAGAAACACCATATTGCTTTGAACTGTTCTCCTACATTCTCAAACATCATCTATTTTCTTGGCGACATGGTCTAGTGCAAGGCATCCCTGCCCATAGCACAGGGTCAGAGCCAGATGATCTTAAGGTCCTTTCTGATCCAAACAATCCTATGACTCTACAATTCCCAGCATGGCATCATGAAAAGAACCAGGGTACACAGCTGTTGTTACGGGATCAAGGAAAAATAAGAGTCAGACAAGCTTCAGGAGAAGAAAAAGGAGAAATAATAGCTTGTAGTAAAGGAAGCTGGGAGATGTCTGTTCTGGAAGACTGAATGAAAAGGTGAAGGAGTTTTAGTCGTGTTTGAAATCCAAAGAGGAGTAGTGCAGAACTCCATTTTCAGAATTCTATAGGTGAACTGAAAGAGCTTCATGTCATTAAAATGTCACCACACAGAAATACAGCACATAGTAAGACCATGCACTTAATAAGCACATAATAAGACTGAAAAGGAAGATTATCCAACACTGTACCAAATGACAGGGGAAAACGGACCCATGTCATCACTGATGGATGGGTGTCTAAGCTCTTTTTAAGGCTGCCATGACCTCCATTGCTCATCTGTCCTAATGCTTCACTGTTCTCTCCTGTAAGTTTCCTAATTTAAAACATCCCAGCTGTAATTCAGAACATTACATAAGAAAGAAAGTTAACAGTCCGTTTCTGCAGTCACAGTGGGTAAGAAAAAAAGTGTTCTGTCAGTTCACAATTAAGTTGAACCTGACGCTGTTCTGCTACGCTGAGCAACAGTCAGAAAAAGACAGGGTTAACAGTCAAGCAGCCCCCAAGCCCTGTGCACTTATATTAATAATTCAGTTAGCTAAGCTTTTACTTCACTGCTCTGTCCCAGCTAGGCTACCTCTCGCCGTACTATTGCGGGCATGCCACCTAAACCACCACTCCTTCTGGGAAAGCAGGAGGAAGGCTCCCTTTGACAGTTAACACCTTCCACCACACTGTGTCTGGTTCCCCCTATTTCATATCAGAGATGGACAAGACTGCCAGCCCACCACAGGAAATTCCAGAGCAGAAATGCGTGTTTTATAGATGGCACAACAAATGCACATTCTATGCACTAGAAATAATCTAAATGGTGTACTCCAAACATCTACATCAAACTGTTAACACAAACTGTGTCTCATGACCTGCGAGACCAGCGTGTCCATTTTTGGCTAAGGCTGTCATCTCTGGAGACAAAGCTATTGCAAACGAAGATACTTTTAACAACAGAGAAGCAGAGTTTGTGATAGGACCTCAGCCATTCTGCGCCTTCTTTTGTGCTACTTACTAGTTTCAAATTTTGCTAAAACACAGTATCAATTCAACCTACAGACTCTACCATGTGGTAGGAACTAGCACAAACATAGTTTATGTTCAGAGGTAGTCTGGTCTTTGTTACCTAACTGACCCTTAAAAATTATATAAGGGTTGATATAGAATACCTGCTAATGCTACATAAATACTGTTTTGTTCTATTAAATATAAGAAAGTATGCTGCACAAAAACTCTCCGAAGAGATATTCAACATGCTGATTACAATTATTCAGGGCTCATTACAGCTATGTCAATTACATACAACATCATGTATCCAAACAGTCACTATGTTAGGATGACTTCAACATTAGTATTCATTAGTATTATTTATTCTAAAAGATGCATATGAACATTCACAGTAAAAGTAAGGTGAATTTCAAAAAGCTATGTATCTACAGCATAGCTATTTTTCGTTAGATGACGTCTAAAGCCCATCCTTTGGAGAGCATACAATTAGACACAACACTAGCCTTGCTATTCTCTTTCATTTTCCAGCTGAGATACCTAAAGTTTAAATAAAAGCTCTGCTGTATTTTTATACCACTTAAAAGAATGCCATTATTATGGTAATGAATTAACTTTTAGAGCTTGGTGCACTTGGAGTAAATCATGTTTAAAAATCAAGCAGACATAACCAGAGGGATCACAATTAAACCCCAAGCTCAAGTTTCTTACCCCTCCTTGTGCTAATACTAAACATCAGAAGCCAGAACCAAGAACTGACCATGCTGGAAATAAGTATTTCTTACTGAGCTAGTTTTTGAACAAGGTTGTTATGTGACTGAACAAATTGCCATGCAAACAGGGCAAAACTTCAGGACTGCCCACAGTGGAACAACTCATTAAGTAGCACAGGCTGACTTCAAAGAAAACCATGAAACCTCCAGTTTTCCTAGTTCATTTCGTAAGGCGTACAGGCACCTAGTTTAGGGCTGTACATCTGCAAGAAAAGGCCAGGTGTCCAAGCCTCTTCTGAGGCTCCTTGGCACGCATCGAAACAGGCATGAGCTATTGCTTGAACCAGTTTCAGACACTAACTACCCTACCCCACTCAATCTATGATGGAAGATTTTTTAAAAATTGTTTTAGAATTCATCCACAATGGCATCCTTGAACAGGACAAACAATGGGAGACAAAAAAAATAAAGGAGTTAACTACCCACTGGTGGAATTCTTCTTTCATCCAAGTGCCTTCCGAAACAGTCAACCCACACATTAATATCAAACTACAGGTTTTAGCAAATTAATTCTGAGCACATCTAGAAAATTGCTCCTTGGAAATCTGAGCTAACCAACAGCAGTTATGTAGGATGCTAACTGCCTTGTCTGCCATAAGCAGAAGATGCAATCACACACAACTGAGACAAATTCAAATACGTATTGTAGTCCCAGTCATACTGCTAGAACAGCCAGCAGTGGTTTCTGTGCTATAAACCTAGGGCTATGAATCTGCTAGAAAGGCCAGGTACCAAAGCATCTTGTGAGGTCCCCTGCTCCCCATCACCACTGGGGGGAGAGTAATATGGTATATCAATGATATCAGTGTGCATCAGTTATATCAGTGATTATAATCTTTCAGAATTGCCACCAAGAAAACATAACAGGGGAAAAACAAACCAAAAACACAAAACAAAAAAAAAAAGTTTAACACCTTCTTTTTTTTTTTTCCTCCATCCAGGGCCACGAAAGGGCAATTACAGGCTTTAAAGAGAGGTTCAATTCTCTTACAGTCATAACCCAAATAACATGCATTAGCAACAACCTCCTTAAAAATAAATAAAATCCAAAAAAATTAGTAAAGATAAGAAACAAATTCAGCACTTACATGTTAACTGGATGGTAATTTTCAAAGGGATCAAAAGTTTGACAATTGTATTCTCCAGTAACCCACTGTTTATTTTTTCTAAACTACAATCTATCTGGACATCAAGCTCACAAGAAAAAGACTACAATAACATGAAACAACAAGACTGAGATAAAAGTAATTTTTTCCAGATTATTAATACCAATAAGGAAAGAAAAACGCAATAACCTGCATAAAGCACACCAACTAACTTCACTAAATTTAAAATGATAGCTCCAGCTATTAATGCTGTATTATTCATGTGTCTGATGTCTACCATAATAACAGGATAGCTAACAAATTAAAAAATATGAAAAGTTCAGAAAATCCAAGTTAGACTATATTCCTGATTGTGTGCTACTGGTAACAAATACAGACTTCGAAATACATAAGCCTTTACTGAATGCTGATTCTTGGGTACATATTTTCTAGACACAATGTTTAACAGATAGATATCTTTTTCTGCATGCTAAACAAAGCATTGCAGGGTGCCTTTCTGGCTTTTCATCTAAATTCTTCCATCTGTCTTCCCCCATAACTTGCTCCTTTTTTGGTTATGATGCTTATGATGGTTACAGTTATGATGAAAGGACCTATGGAGGATAAAGACTGAAGTCCCACAAAACTGTGCAACTATGGAACCAGTGATTAAGGCAAGTCCCAGAGAAACAGAGAAAACAAAGTGCAATCATGTACAAAAGAGCACAGTACTTCAATTCACCACCTTATTTGGTGCACAGTAAGTATACTTATAAAAGTACTCCTTCAATTACATGGATCACAGACCCTGTGACAGGTTCCTAATGGAGATGGATGAAAACAAAATTAAGTCTAGGAACAGAACCTGAGAGCTGACACTCAAAAACTAGTGCAAGGACAATGTCATTTACCAGGATCCAGGTATTTTTCATTGGAATTCATAAAACTGAGTTGTATCAAGCTTTCACATGGTTAAAGAAAGCACAGAGCAAATAATCAAGATCTTAAGTGAGAATAAAATCTTGTACTGAGGTCTAACAATTTTTCCAACTCCATGGTAAAAACAGCAAAGCAAAATGAAAAGCCAGACTGAACTCAAGGACTTAGCAAGGCCTTGATCCCATCTTGGTGACATTTTGCGGAATGCTTATAAATGATGTTCCCCTGTTAAACAGCTGGATTGAGGCCAGACTCAGGACTGTGCAGTACCGGGACCAAACTGCATGTGAAATCTGAAACCTCCGCACCTGCAAAACTAGCAGAGTAATATTCTCTCAAAAGTCTTCAAAGGCAGTTTTTTTATTTCCACTTGTTCTATGTTACAGAGTTGATCTTTTTTTAAACCTCTTGCTTGAGGAATATATGGTTTTATCACTCCCCAGTCTGCTGAAACCTGATCACTCAGCAGCTTCTACTTCACAGAATCATTAGAGTTGGAAGGGACTGCTGGAAATCACCTACTCCAACCCCCTGTTAAGGCAGGGCTACCTGGAGCAGCTTACACACGAACACGTCCAGGGTTTTGAATGTCTCCAGAAGAGACTCCACAACCCTGCCTAGGTACCCTGTTCCAGCGCTCTGCCACCCTCAACATAAAAAAGTTCTTCCTCTTTATCCTGTGCAGTCTTCTGTAGACTCTGTGTCCTGTGTGTAATTAATTATTTACATCTCTGTGGAATGTCACAATTCTTATTTGGTAACATTCTGCACTGGGGTAATACAGTAGCTGCAGGGGTTTGGTAAATAAATGGCTTTCCTTATTTACTTACTACCTTTTCCTTCACCTAGAATACGTTAAACATGTTTCAGACCTGACTTGATTTTGAGTATGAATGGGTTTTCAATAGCAACATCATATACCTTACTTAAAGGTATGAAGAAAAGGAAGAAACAAAAATGTTTTAACTCCAGTGCACTGTTTTCATGCTTCAGTCTCTGGTGAGGAGTTTCCCAGATGGAGCGGAAAAGCTGATTTTACTCCAACTCCAAGCACAGCAACTACACCAACCCCAATGACAAGTACAGCAGCTACTCAAACCCTGACTACAACAGACAACGTAGCTACTCCAACTCAAAGTACAGCAGCTACACCAACCCCAGCAACAAGTACAGCAGCTACTCAAACCCCGACAGCAACAGACAAAGCAGTTGCTGGTGCTACTCAAGCCCCAAGCACAGTGGCTGCACCAACCCCAACAACAGATACTGCAGCCGCTGCAATCCTAGTGGCAGACACTGCAGCCACTCCAACCACAGCGATAGTCACTGCAGCTAAACCAAAGGACAGTGCCAGTATCGGTTGCTCCTGTAAGCAAGAGGAAAAGCAAATGAGGCACAAAGAGCAACCTGTGCAGTGAAGAAAGATGAAAAACCAATGTGCTTACTAGAGGGGACAGCATCTGAACAAGAGTTATTATTATGTGGATCAGTTTTAGAGGTGAAACTTCACATGTTTTAGTTTATGGCGATTGCTCTTCATCCTGTTGCCGGGCACCACTATAAAGAATCTGGCCCATCCTCCTGGCACCCACCCTTGAGGTATTTATATGCAATAGTGAAATCCCTTCTCAGTCTTCTCTCCTCTAGACTGAACAAGCCCAGCTCCTGCAATCTCTTCCCATAGGAGAGATGCTCCAGATCCCTGATCATCCTTATGGCCCTCCACTGGACCCTCTCCAGTAGCTCTTTGTCTTTCTTGTACTGAGAAGCCCAGAACTGGACACGGTACTCCAGATGTGGTCTCACCAGGGTTGAGTAGAGGGCTGACCAAAGGGGAGATTTAGATTAGATATCAGGAATAAATGTTTTATTATGAGGGTAGCGACACAGTAGAACAGGTTGCCCAGAAGAGTTGTGGATGCTGCATTCCTTGGAGTGTTCAAGGTCAGGCTTGGATGGGACAACCTGGTCTAGTGGAAGGTATCCCTGCCTATAGTAGCAGGGTTAGAACAAGATGATCTTTGAGGTCCCTTCTAACTCAAACCATTCTATGATTCTATGGTGACCAGAATTTAAAGGAAGAAAATACAGCAACAAAAATATAGTGACAGGATGAACCTGCTCATGTTTTATTTCCTATGTGCCTTCTTGTGGCCACTACTGAGAAAATTGCTTTGGTAAGTGCAGACTTTGAGAAAAAAGGCCTTTTCCTCAGGTCAACAGAGTGGTCTGCACACTGCTTGACAACTCCTACCAACACGGGGAAATTATTAATTGCTAAACATGAAAATACACAGCAGAAAGGAGGAATCCGAGAATCTCATAGCCTTGAAGTAAGTATATTCTTTACATTGTTGAAGTCCTTGACATATTGCAATCAGCTCCCTTTGCAACAACACATGTCCCAACTAAACATTTCCACAGCACCCCTCTGCACACAGAAAAGTGGCAGAAGAGATAGGCTAGCAACTGCACAAGGCCAAACCTCTGTCTTTTATAATCCTAGTAGAAGCATAACAATTGCCCTATTGATGAATTTGGAACTTGGTATCTATCCATTTAGTTCTCACTAGATATGTATGTTAAATGCTACACGCTTCTTTCATTTACCTATTTGATTTACAGGACCTTTCACAAATTCATCACAATTTATCCCACACCAGCAGCTTCTTCATGGTTTCCTCCCACACACACATCAATGTGCAGTGCAGTTCTGAGCTCACGATTTACTTATTTTCTCTGACACTCAGATCACTACTGCCAATTTATATACGAATCTTAGAACATACAAGCATAAAATTTAATAGCAAAAGATTATTTTAGGAAAAATGAATTTTTATACTATTTTTTAAACACAAAAATCATGGATGCTTTCATTATTCCATAGTTCTCTTTCCTATATGTTCTCTCCTGAAGACTCATAGAAGAAATCAAGAAGACAAATTCTGTATGACTCTTAATTCAAAGTCTGTCTCACATTCAGACAAAGAGTAAAATATCTCATATTTTAGGTAAGAACCATATGTTTTAGGTAACTAAAAGATTATTTTTATTCCAGAACGTTCCAGTTATAAGGCCACTCTCTACCCATTTACATAAGCTTCCAAGACAGTCCGTTTTGGCACCTAGATTTCTAAGCAGTTCTTACTTTATGTGCAGAAAACTGCAAGAAAAGAAAAAAAAAAAACAAAAAACAAAAAATGCAGAACACTGTAAATTGATCTAGTTAAACCAAGTTAATGAATGAATTTACATGAACACTAGTTTGCAACTTGAATTACAGTAATAAATACTTTCACAGTTTCTTCCACTTGCTACAAAACCTCAGCTTATTTAATTGTAAACCAAAAATTGTAACTGGATGTCAGCCTCAATCACTAACCTGCTATGACGCATATATTATACCACAATATGCCCAGCAAGAATGCTGGGAACACCCTACTACTGCAGTCTTATAACAAGGGAAGTATCAGCTTGTCCTTGCAAAGGATTCTAGTTCCCAAAGCTATGTACCACTTAAAACCACACAGATAACAGATCAAATCCAACAAGTTCCTCTTAACTGCTTCTGAGAAAGGTTATTGAAGGAGGCAGTCTTTCATGTCCTTTCAACAGGTTGTATAAGCTCAGTACAAAATCAGTAGGCTTACAGATTTTTAAACATCTTACACTACTTTTACCAGAGATTTTCTGTAAGACATTGGCCCCAGCGTAAAAAAATCTGCGTACACAGAAGAAAGTATTTTCAAACTCTACAAACAGAACATCATTCCATTATTATTACTATGATAACAATTCTCTCTCTGAATTAAACACTAGCTTTACCTTTTTACTTCATGACTCAAGAAATTACTTACCCACGTTTTAAAGTTAAAATCAGAAAACTAGCACATTTGTAACTTAATAACAAAATTAATATTTTATTCACCCATTACCTCCATAGCTGATACCTTTCTTTTTTCTTTTTTTTTTTTTCCTTTTTTTTTAAACCAAAGTGTTTCCTGTAAATTCATAGTTACCTTGTTTGGACCTTACAGTGTTAAGAGTAATCTGGAAAGCTATTTAGTGACTTCTGCAGTAAAGATTAAATTCTTCTTGCGCTAAATGGAACTTCAGTACAATCCCTATATGATAAAGCTACAAGGCAATTAAGTTCCCAAAGAAGACATTAATCTAGCCCATCACCTGTAAAAAAAAGAGCATGCTCTCACTTTCCTCACAGACATAAACTAAGCCCACCTATTTTGACCTTTAAAAACCCCCAAAACAAACAGGCAAAAAACCCCACACAAAACACCACACAAACAGCGTGTGCCCTCCCAATGTACAAATCCTCTGAAACTGAATGTATTTTTAATTGGAAGATCAGATTTCTGAAGCTTTTGAAAGCAAACAGAATAAAAAGCAAAACAAATGAACACAACGAGTGTTTTTTCAGTTAACAGCTTTTTGTTAAACAACACAATCCACCTTCAGCTGCAAAAGCAAAGTTCTGTAAACAGTGTTTAAGGCTGCCTTTTGCTTCTAGCAAGGCTGATCCTGTTGATCACAAGTATCCAGAATCCATCCTTAACAGTAGACTGCTTTGCACTTGTCTGGGTTTTTGTTTTGCTTTATAATGTTATTTCTCACTGTTGAAGTATCAGAAGAATGCCAAGCACCTGCAAGATGTTAAAATAACTAATAGCAATCCCCAAAGAAGCAAAAGCCATTAAAGTACAAACTGACAAGCTAAAACTTTAATGTTTTCGTAATACTTTTGTCTAGCTAGATGTTGTAAAATGTCAATGTGCACATGTCAAACATGATGCTCAGAGACACAGGCTTAACACTTCATACCCCATCATTCAGCTGCTTCTGGGTTATAACCACCAATGGTACTCACTTAATTGCACTTTAACATTTTCATATCATCCTAGCTATTTAGAACCTGAAAATAAGTAAGTATCTCAGGACTTGTTCCTCCTCTCCATTTGTGCCTTTACTTCCATGCTATTATTTGAAGAGTTTTACTATTTGATGCACAACAAAGCATTTCCACAGCTGAGACACCATGTTACCTCATTAGGAATGCAAATAGCTCTTCTACCCATGCAATATGAACTAAATAAACATGCATATAAAATGCCTGCCTTTGCTGCAAGAATAAAGATCTTCTCTTCCATACCATCTCTGGAATTGGAAAGACAGAAATCTTATAAACGAACTGCTACATGCGTTAAGCAAATAAATGACTAACCAAGCTTCAGCCCTGCAAAAAGAAAACATACTCATTTGTAAAGATACGAAAACTTATGCTGAGTAACAGCTGCAAACCTGCAAACTTCAACCCCATTATATTGAAAATAAGCTGCAGAGAACTTTATAGTGTTGGCGTCTCTGCTTTCAACTATTTATACAGCTCTTTATAGCTCCTCAGGCATTTATTGCAATGATTAATCTCCTGTAAAAGGCGCAGTAATGTGCAGAAATCAGCCTGTCACCTCCACTGCAGCTACAAGGCAGGAAACAAACAAATTGCTGCCATCTGTCAAGGATGAGCAAAGGAAAGTCTAAGGAAGCAGGGCATGAGAGAACAGCAAAACCAGCAACTGGCCTGTACAAAGAAATAAAAAGCAGAAGCAAGACAAACAGAATGCCTTCATTAAGTTCAGTGTGAAAGCAAACATAACTTTTTGTCATTATTAACAAAATGCAATTACCTAAACACTAAGACTGGAAGCAACAAAATTCCAGTTGTTATACTTCTAATGGGGATGCTGTGTTTTCATAAATCAGAAAGAGCTGTCTGTAAGACAATAGTGGTACATACTGCAAATATACCCAAAAACCATCGGGCAAGCCTGCTCCTGCATAAGCCACTGCCATAAAATAGATCATGAGGGAAGCTGAGACACTACACAAAGCAAGGAACGCATTTCATTTGCAAGACTGATTACCTAAGCCAACTAATGAAGTCGAAAAAAGTAAATGACTCCCTGTCATTTGCTAAATATTCACTCACTACTTTCCCACAAATATGGAAATCTAAGGGAAGGCAGTAACACTACCTTCTCTGATCAAGCCCATGCCAACTTGTTCACGCTTTGCCATGCAATGCCATGCCTTGAAGGCACACGTCCTTTCTGAAGGAAATTATTAGAACCTTCAACAATGGATGACCTCTTGACCAATGTCCCTCTTCAGATATGTCCTGGAGCTTTCAAAACTTTCAACAGTGTTGTTCAATCAACATTCAGAAACACGCATTTTGAAATACGCAGAATACAAATTGGGAGCAAAACTTAGGCAAAAAAAGAAAAGTCAATCAGAAAGGAGTGGTATGTGTCATGGCAGCATCTCTCAAGCACCAAAACATAAGCATTCCCTCAGCAAGATCTTTAAATTATAAATATACAGAAGTCTATTGAGTTTACACTGCAGAAAAGCATCACAATACAAGCAAGTGTGCCTGAGGAGGCACTGTACACTTTCAGTGAACATCCTGTTTTCATACATCAGAGTAATTTCCATGAAGACAGTAAACAAATAGAAAGAATGCCTTTTCAAAGCTTACATTTCTGAAATACACTGCCAAAATAGTCACTAGACTAGGGGAAAAGTTTGGGGAGCTGTTTAGATAAGAAATATCATGACCCTCAATTTTTAAAGTGACAGCCAGCTGATACAGATTTTCAACAGCTTTCTGGCTCCAGAAAGATGACAGTGGGGACTGAAGTTTACTTAGCCTTTTAGCAGAGTCATGTTTCAGGTTAGATGACAGACTTACAAATTTCCTGTCTGACCTGGCTCTCTAGAGGCACTTACCAAAGCAACTAGCACATATTCCATTTTGAAAATATAAGTTCCCACCACCTGCGACAAATATCGCTTCAGTTCAGTATTTTTAAGATGCAGTGTGAGAGCAGCAGACTAGCTCCAGAAATATCCTTCCAACAAAACCTAGTCCTGACAAAAACACACTGCCAGTACTTCCAGACACATGAACACTCCATTACAACTAATTTCCAACTACGTACTGCAAATTACACGCACAACACTTCTCACTTCAAAACCCGCCAGCCCGGGTCACAATACCAAAACTAAATGGGGACCAGCAGAGGAATTTAAGAAGGATTGTGTAAAAAGGATATTGATGAAAACACATTAAACAGACGATTTGGGAGATCAGTACGAGTTTTCTCCTACATCACCTGTGACCAGCTTTGTTTGTTTTCTTGCAAAAAACACCTGCCTAATGCATGAAGTGAGGCACACTGCCAAGGTTAGAAAGCGTGATTCTCCAGACCCGCTGAAGTGCAACTGCTGCGGGCGGTGCCTGTCCTAAGTCTCCACCGCGCCTCCAGAGCTCTCGGTGCGGAAGCACCTTCGGAGCCCTGCTCTCAGCCCCTCGCTCCGGGAGCCACCGGCCGGCGGAATCTGTGCTCCACAAACTGCCCAAACTCGCCGACAAGTTGAGAAGCGGCTTCACTGGCGGTGAGGGAGGGAGGCGCAGGGAGGGGGAAGGACGCGACGGCTCCGTACCAGTGCCGCAAAGAACCTCCTCCCGCTGTCGCTACCTGCTGATGAAGCCATCCCCATCGCCGTCGCAGGTCTGGAAGAGGCGCCTCATCCTCTCCTCCTCGCCCGTACTAGAGGTATCGCTGCTGCTACTGCTGGCGCTGCTCACCTCCGCGACAGCGGCCGCCGCCATCATGCGCCCCAGCAGCTCCGGAGGGGACGCCGTGGGAGGCGAGACTGTTTTAGGCGCCCGAGATTCTCGGTCCCAACTCGCCTGCAGAGCACGGTCGACAGCACAAAGCCGGGCGGAGAGCCCAACCGGGCGGACCCGGCCCCCAAACACGGTGCGGGCGGGGGCCCGGAGAAGCTGGGCCGGGCGCGATGGAGCCCCGCCTCCCGCCGCGGCGGGACTCCCGAGGGCCGCGCTGCTACCACTGAGCGCCTCGGCACGGTGGATAAGCACCGTGATTGCTGCCCGCTCCCCTCCGTCGGCCGCTGCCATCCTGCCTCCCCCTTGGCCTCCTTCCCGCCGTCCTCCCTGCTGCAGCCAGAAGCTACTGCGGAACCGTGACAGAGTGGCTTGGCCACGTCAGGGTCAGCTGCCCTCATCATTTACGGTACTGGCGTCCAGACACCAAGTGCTGGGCAAACCTCAGTCCGGTGGTCCGAGTTATCTCTCCTTCTGTAGTGGAACAGGTCCGGCTCTCTGTCTCAGGATGCTTGTCTGACTTGAGCTGGCCTATGGTAGCCAATACTAGGCAAATCACAGCAACTCCCAGCATCTTCAGTTGGCCCATGACTGCAATCATGGTAGGAGCATTCCGGGACACCAGCCCCTCCTGACATCCATTTCCTTTCTACTGATCAAATTTTACCTCAAAAGTACATAATTCGTCTTTCTGCTCCAGCAGTTGATCATCAGATAGTGCTCTAAACTTTCTCATGACTCACACCTATCCCTGTCTGCCTCCTTTGCATTTAGAGAAAAGTAATTTGCTTTGCAGTGTTAGTGTTGCCAGATGAAAAAACTTCATTTCCTTTCATATCCTTGGCACCCTTTTCAACTCCTAATTAAGTTTTAATCAGTCTCTTTTCCTTATTCATGTGAAAAGAACTGATACACAAATAGCACCCCTAGCAACATCTTTTCTCTCTACTGGAAACACCTGTTTTGAGGAGGCCTGGAACAGCATTTGCCTCTTTGATAGTAGCATTACAGTTCTTACTCCATCATCCCATGATTAATAAGGTCAGCCAAGTTTTTCCTAGCCTATTTATGTATATGGAAAAAAAAAACCAAACCAAAAACCCCTTGTTATGGGCATGCATTTCTCTCATAGTATCAGGTATTATCCTTCCCCTATTACTTCAGTCTTTGAGGACAGCTTCTTCTCACGCAACAACCTGATCTTCCTTGTTACTGACAATGGCTCATGAATATGTAAAGTAAGCAGAATTATAACACTTAAATTGGTGCCCAGTCCCTTTCAAGTATAATCACAGATGTCAGTAATTATAACTTAATATTTATTGTATCTTGATTAAGTAAGTCATTACAAGACAAAGAGTCTGGATGGTGTTTTATTAACTAAAATTACTTGCAAGTGGAAGCATGTGTACACTGTCAGTCTCTGCATTTTTCCAAATCAGGTTGCTCATGCTGGTTCTTGCTGGATGACCAGAGTACTGGGGTATGAAGCAAACACACTTCCATACTCTTTCAAGACAATGAAAGGTGAGAATATTACAAGTATCCTTCTTTCAGACTACATTGTGTAATCCTTGAAGATTTACACCATGTTCCATCTTTTGACCTACAATAGTCTCACTCTTAGTCTTAGCAAGTGCCTTTTCTCAGTCCTGTATAGGAGGTTGCTCATGTGTGAGAGGGTTGTTTACTGCCCGTTTGTTTACATAAAGGTTAGATGAGCTGGGCAGTCAGAAGACCATTTTCTTCCGCCAGATCCCATAGACTAGCTGCTCAACACCACACACAGAAATTCTTGCACACACTCTGCAAATGCAGCCCACACTTCTTATTAAGAATTCAAATTTTTAACCATACAAAGTCCTAAAACACCATTTCCTGGCAAAGCCACCAATACCAATGTAACAAGATTGTATCCAAACCACGGCAATGAGAATTTCCAAGAATGACCTCCCTCCATCCTGATGCAATCTCCCAAGCCTCACAGTCACCCAGTTCTTACCTTTTTCTTTTTTTAAACTAATCTCCCACATCTTCTCTAATCTAGCTAAATTTCCTAGTTGGCACTTTTATCTTTTGTTCTCATCGTGTCTACATGCTTCATGCAGTAGCTTTCTTTGTGGATCAGGAATTTATCCATTCCTTATATTCTCTTTGCTAATGACCTGAGTTCTTCCTGCTAGCTTTTCCCCTTCTGGGACATCAGTGGTAGTTAATTTTTGCGTCTTCAAGGCAAGTCTCAAGAAAACCTAGTGCAGTAGTTTCAGACTTTAATTTTATGATTTTCACTTGCTCCAGTTCCTCCTAGCTGGTAGGAAGAGCTGATATCCTAGCTGTGGTATGGCATCCAAGACAGTAAGACCAGCTGAGTTTGCTGGTTTGTATCATGATCCACATCTAACTTAAAAAGTTGTATCACACTGCTCTAAGCTGTAGTTCCCCATATCATGGTGTCTGCTACGAATTATGTGGCAGTTCACTCCTGCAGCTATAAATGTGAATTTCAGATGGCAAAACCAAAACAAAACAAAAAACACCCCAACAAAACCCAACCAACCAACCAACCAAGTTAAAAACAGAGAACAAACTGTGCCGTAGAAGGTACAATCCTTCCTGAAGTGCATTTCCACTGCTCCCAGCAGGAAGGGCGCACACTATCCAGAAAGTTATGAAGAAAGAACAAAGATACTGAGATTTCCACTGTTTTTATCAAAGAGAAAATGTTACACTAGGTGAAGACCTGGCTGAATGCAAAAGAACACTTCCTTTGCTGGCTGGTACAGACCTGTATGTAAAGGTCTTTTCCCAAAAGCCTGAGAGAAGACATAACTAATGGGAAGCTTGACCTGTGTTACCACATTAGTATGGGCATGCTTGGATTCCATGGGCTCCAGAAAGGATGTTGCTGCTCCTCCTGCCACAGGCCAGTCAGCTGGAGGGCAACCTCAAAGGTGGTGCAGAATCACACTTAGTATTTTTGGAAGTAAATTCACCAAAACAGAAGACCAGTTTGCACAGCTGCTCCAAGAAGTGGGCTTAGGGCACTATTCTGCCCTCACTCCTTTCTTTTCATACACTCAGTGCAGATAGCACTCACTGCAGCATGCAGTACCCAGGAAATGACTTCTCAAGAAAATCTTCCTCTTTCTTCACTGAAGCATGGAACTACTCTGTGTTCAGAAGATTTTGTTGCCCAAATGCTGATTTCTGTAATTTGTATCAGCAGTTTGAGAAGAATGATTTATTGGTTGTTTGAAACGGTTTTTCAGGTATATTTATAGTGAAAACCAAGCAGATAGCAAAAAAAAACCCCAAAACAAGCAGATAGTAAAAATCATGCTCAGTGTGCCAGTACTCACTCATCTTTACAATGTGTTACTGAGTCAGGCTTCCCTTTATTTCACTAGTATTTTATAAGTTCCTGTCTTAAACTCCTGCAGGCAGATTAACATCTAGTGTAATGCTATAAACAGAGTTACATTAGCTGTGAATTCAGGCTGCAGCTTTATTTTCCAGCAGGAGTATGTAAAAATAGTTCTTTCTTTCTCCATGTGTATCCGCACTGAGTATTTTGAGTCATGTCTTTTTATTTGAGTGACTATGCCTTTTTTTTTTTTTTTCACACTGGAGAATCAACACAGCAATAAAAGTTGCAAGCTATGTATTAAGAAATTTGTCATGCAGCATGCACTCAGGCATCATCATGCTCTTAACTGTATAGATGAGACCTAACTTAACTAGTTATCATCTCTGTGAGCTGTTATACATACAAGGTTACAAGTTGTGGTCAGAATAGGGCCTCAGGAATTTTGCAAAATCACATGGGGGTTTTCTGCAGAAAGGCAAGGTGATGCTGTTACAACACACATGAACTGGTAACAAAACTGGGCTTGTAATTAAACTTTTCTGACATGACTCTTTCAAACAAGTTATGATCATTCATTTATTACTGTTGATACTAAGGAAGATGGAGAGACATGAATTTGATGGACCACCCCATGGATAAAGAATTGGCTGGATGGCTGCACGCAAATGTTGTGGTCAACAGCTCAATGTCCATATGGAGACCAGTGATGAATGGTGTTCCTCAGGGATTGGTGTTGGGACTGATCATGTTCAACATCCTTAGTCAGCGACATGGGCAGTGGGATTGATGCACCCTTAGCAAATTTGTTGATGACACCAAGATGTGTGGTTCAGTTGACACACTGGAGGAAGGGATGCCATCCAGAAGGACGTGGACATGCTTGAGAGGTGGGCCAATGCCAACCTCGTTAAGTTCAACAAGGCCATGTGCAAGGTCCTACACCTGGGTCAGGGCAATCCCAGGCACAGCTACAGGTTGGGTGGTGAAGTGATTCAGAGCAGCCCTGAGGAGAAGGACTTGGGGGTATTGATGGATGAGAAACTGATTATGACTTGGTTTTAATGTGTGCTCATAGCCCAGAAACCAACTATGTGCTGGGCTGCATCAAAAGGAATGCAACCAGCAGATTGAGGGAGGTGATCCCACCCCTCTGCTCTGCTCTGGTGAGACCCCACTTGGGAGTATTGTGTGCAGTTCTGGTATCCTCAGCATAAGAAGGACATGGAGCTGCTGGGGCAAGTCCAGAGAAGGTCCATGGAAATGATAAGGGGCTTGTAGCACCTCCCATATGAAGACAGGCTGAGAAAATTGGGGCTGTTCAGCCTGGAGAAGAGAAGCTATGTGGAGACCTCATAGCAGCCTTCCAATATCTGAAGGGGGCCCACAAGAATGCCAGAGAGGGACTCTTCATCAGGAACTGTAGTGATAGGACAAGGGGTAATTAATGGGTTTAAACTTACACAGGGAAGATTCAGTTTAGATATAAAGAAGAAAATTCTTTACTCCAAGGGCAGCAAGACACTGGCACAGGCTGTCCAGGGAAGCTGTGGCTGCCTTATCCCTGACAGTGTTCAAGGCCAAGTTGGATGGGACTTGCAGCAACCTGGTCTAGTGGAAGGTGTTCCTGCCTGTGGCAGGGAGATTGGAACTAGATGATTGGAACTTAAGGTCCCTTCCAACCCATTCTGTGATTCTATGGTAAGAGGAATCCTTACATTGTTAAGCTAGAGAATTTAACTTTTCATATTATCATAAATGTAATGTGCTCTGACATGCCAGCGCCCAACATCGTAAAAACGGCTATAATGAAGCAGCATTAAGTACCTTGGCTGCTGACATACGGGAGTCCAGAGATCGGCCATGGGCAGTGAAGTCGGGCACCCGCGCACGCCTCAGAAAGGACGAGAGCGCTGCGGGCAGGATCTGAGGGGTCACAGGTGCTGAGAGGAGGCGGGCGCTGCAGGTGGGCGGTCAACGCCGCAGGACCCGCCTTCCGCAGCGGCTCCTACAGGCTCCTACTTGCGCGCCCTGCCCCGCGTGTGACGCCACGACGCTGTGCGGCTCGCCTCTCTCGGTGCTTAGTTCTTTCGCGCTCTCCCGTTCCCCTCGTAGTCTCTGCAGCACCAAGTGGCACCACCTCGGGCTGTGGCCACCGGTCGTGGAGCCATGTCGCGACCCACTAGCGTCTCTCCACGGCAGGCCGGTGGGCGTTCGGGTACCCCCGCTCCGGCTGGCCCTGCTGTGGGCCGCGGCCGACGCAAGAGGCTGAAGGATATCCGCGTTGACGAGGAGGTGGAGATAGCGGTGAACCTCGCCCTGGAGCGGTTCCGGTACGGAGAGGAGAAAGGTGCGTTGCGGTAGCCCGGCCATAGGAGAAAGAGGCGGCGTGGGGCAGGTGCGCTGCCGGGGGCGCTGTGGACTCCTGGTCTGGGCCGGCGCAGAATAAGCCCTGCAGTGGGGTGGTTGGGCAGCAGAAGCAGCTCCTCAGCCGCTTCCTGCCCGAATACTTCTCTTGCAGATACGAGTCGTAGAATAGTTAAAGATACCGTAGGCCCTGTTGTTCACGGCAGAGTATGATAGATTTGGAGATTGAAAAACTCGTAACATTGAAATAATACGTCGTCGAGGATACCGCATGTTGTGTAGTTAATTTGCTTTTTTTGATACTCTTCTAGAAATGGAATTTCCTTCTTCTTTCACTAGTACTGAAAGAGCATTTGTTCATCGGCTCTGTCAGTCTTTTGGGCTGATATCTAAAAGTAAAGGGTAAGTTGGAGTCTGATTTTTATTTGTTGTTTTAATTTTTTGGTGCAAATGTATGACTAGTGTTAAAAGTACGTGTTTCTAGCGTATCCTGTGCTTTTGCAGGGAATAGTGCTAGAGACAAAAGTTTAAAACGTAACATAAACCCAAGGATATTTGTGCTTTACATTATGTCTGCTATGTCTACTAAAAAACCTTGTGATGTGCTTCGTTTGAGATAGCTTGCCTTTGTTTTGTGGATTTCATGGATCCATGAAGAAGTCTTCTTACCAAGATCTGTTCTGTTTTTCATGCACTATTGTTTGCTCAGTGGTTTTGCATAGAATCTCATACCTTGACAGATGAAGTGTAACCTGGAGTAGCATGTCCAAAGGAGTTTTTCTGTTGAGAAGTGTGGAAGGGGGTTCATATGCAAGCATGATAACAGTTCTTTTTCTTACCCTTCTCTGATCTTTTGAAGATAAAACCCATGTTCATGGACTTGATGAGCTTGCTTGGGAGCTGAAAATCTGGCTCCCTTGGGAGTTCAGGTGGCAAAGCAACGGGAAAGGGAAGGTTACAGGAGTATCACATATAACTTATCTCTGTGTAGACTTTTGTAAATCTGTAGCAGAATTTGCTGCTGCTCATTTTTGGTCATACTTAATGTTCAGTAAATACAGATAAGTGTATTCAGCACTGATTGTGTTGAACGTATAGCTTGGTTTCAGAAGACCTTATTCAAGTGTAGTGCTATTCCAGTGTGGTTCCAGTCTCAGAGTAGTATAGCTGATTTTTGCCGCAGGTGCCTCAGACAGTAAATTTGGCTGAACTTGCATATTTTTGCAGCATATTTTGGAAACATGGTGTGTTAGACTTGTAAGATGTGTGCAGATGGTTAGCAGGAACATGCTTAGGTTGTACAGTGTCTGTGCTTACAGGCTGTACAGGGGTACCAGGTAAACCCTTCCTTGAATCTGTGTGGAGACCTCATAGCAGCCTTCTAGCATCTGAAAGAGGGCTGTAGAGATGCTGGGGAGGGACTGTTCATTAGGGACTGTAGTGATAGGACAAGGGGTAACAGTTTCAAACTTAAACAGGGTAAGTTTAGATTGGATATAAGGAAGATGTTCTTTACTGTGAGGGTAGTGAGGCACTGGAATGGATTGCCCAGGAAAGCTGTGAATGCTCCATTCCTGGCGGTGTTCAAGGCCAGGTGGGACAGAGCCTTGAGTGACATGGTTTAGTGGGAGGTGTCCCTGCCCATGGCATTGGGGTTGGAACTAGATGATCTTAAGGTCCTTTCCAGCCCTAACTATTCTATGATTCTATGAATCCATCTTGATTCTTTTAGAAATTTGTAGCTGTCTCTGAGTGGCTCCCTTTTGGATTCTGTAGTATTATTGGTAATTGTTTACATAGACTATCTCAAGTTGGAAGGGACCCATAAGGATCGAGTCCAAATTCCTGGTCCTCACAGGACTACCTAACACTAAACCATGTGACTTGGATCATCATCTATATGCTCCTTGAACTCTGGCAGGCTTGGTGCTGTGACCACTTCCCTGGGGAGCCTGTTCCAGAGACCACCCTCTCCGTGAAGAACCTTTTCCCAATGTCCAGCCTGAACTTCCTCTGACACAGCTTCTTGTTGTGACCTTTTGTGACCTTAAGGTCATTTTCAAAGTGTTGATATATTGCTGTAGCCCAGGCACAAGATAGTTCAGTTTCAGATGTTTTTACAACAGTACTTTGCATTTTAGTATCAGAATTCAGTTTGAGAACAAATGCAGTGTTATGGTTTGGACTTTGGCTCTAATTCTGGGTTGTACATCTTTGATAATTAACACCCTAGGAGTCTTAATTTTTTTTACTGAATTTCATTAAGGCTTGGAATATCACTGCAAGGCTGCCTGTTTGTCTGTTATGTCTGTTTGTTGATAGCCATAATATAGTGGTAGGCCTTTACCTTTCTATAAGCTGAATAATGTTACATTTTGAAGGCCTAATCATAGGATTATGCTGGTGTAGCCATCTGAAGTCTGCAGTGTCTGTGCTGTACTACCTTGTGTGAGTGGAGGATGTTTTTTATGGGGGATATTGTGGATGCTTCTGTTATTTTTGTGTGTGTGTTATGCTACATAGGACATTATTTGGAAGTTTCTAGATATAGCATTGTGTGTGGAAATAATTTGGCAGCAGTCTTGAAAGAATCATAGAATGGTTTGGGTTGGAAGGGACCTTAAAGATCATGTAGTTCCAACCTGTCTGCTGTGGGTAAAGACACCTTCCTCTAGAACCAGGTTACCCCAAGCCTCACCCAAGCCCAGCCTTGAATACTTCCAAGGATGGGGCATCCACAGCTTCTCTGCACAACCTTTGCCAGTGTCTCACCACCCGCATAGTGAAGTATTTCTTCCCTATATCTAATCTAAATCTACCCTCTGTCAGCCTAACGCCATTCTCCCTTGCCCTGGCACTATATGCTGTTGTAAAAAGGCCCTCTCCAGGTTTCCTGTAGGCCCCTTTAGGTACTGAAAGACTCTTGTAAGGTCTCTCCAGAGCCTTCTCTTCTCCAGGCTGAGTAAGCCCAGCTCTCTCAGCCTGTCTGTATAGCAGAAGTGCTCCAGCCTTTGCAGTGTGTCCATGGCCTCCTCTGGACTCACTCAAGCAGGTCCATGTCCCTCCTTGTTTTGAGGGCCCCCGAACTGTATACAGAACTGCAGGTGGGCTCCCATGGGAGTTGAGTAGAGGGGGAGAATCCCCTCCCTCGAGCTGCTGGTCATGCTCCTTTTGATGAAGCCCAGTGTACAGTTGGTTTCTGGGCTGTGAGCACGCACCAAAGCTGGCTCATACTGAGCTTGTCAGCCAACACCTCCAAGTCCTTCTCCTCAGGGCTGCTCTCAAATGATTCTCTGCCCAGCCTGTTTTTTTGCTTGGGACTTAAGAATTATGGTTGAAGATCATTTAATAGATCTAAATAGGTTGCATATTCTGAGAATAGCTTTATTTTTTTAATTTTTTTTCCTCTCTCCCCTGCCAGAAAAGGAGCAAATCGATACCTGACTGTGAAGAAGAAGGACGGATCAGAACTAGCACATGCAATAATGACTTGTGTCTTGGCTCCCAGTACAAAACATGTTGTTCGGAATTTAATTCAGAGATTTCCTGTAACAAATAAAGAACGAACGGAACTTCTGCCAAAGACAGAGCGAGGAAATGCATGTGCTGTTGAATCTGGTATGTTCAGTGTGTCTTCTGATACGCACTTGTGAATCAGCACTGCATGAAAAAAATCCAACAACTCACAACCCAACCACAAAACAAACCCCTTTCTTTCCTGTCTCTACCATGCCAACTGGCACCCTCCCCCACCACACACCCATTAATTTTCTTGACTTTCAGTTGTTAATATAGGGTCTTTTAAAAGTGGTGTCATGAGGAACTTAAGCTGTCATGTCACCCATGTTCCTGTGTCTCCCCTGTGCAGTTACTTTTGAATCTTTACACCAGTTCCAGGCAAATTTATTTGGAAGTACGTTTCTGAAATGTGAGGTCCTACAAGTTCCATGAGGTGAGATGGGAAAAAGAAGTGTTACCATGACTGCAAGAAAACCCTTATGAGAAAATAAGTCTGGCTGTTCTTAAAGAAATTCATCGCCTTCCAAAATAAGTTAGGGTTTTTTTTGTCTTTTTCTGACATAGATTTGGTCCCTCTGAAACTACTATATAGACTGCTTGATTTCTACAGTATGAAATAATTCAATGGAAGGCAAACTTCTGATGTATCATGGGTTTTTTTTAAACAATGCTTTTAACAAGATTATTGCTTTAACAGTTACGAGTCTAAGTTATGTTGTGTTTCTGTGTGCAAAGCTGGGTGTAGTGCACGCAAAACACTTGTGCCAGTATGCCGTGTTCCATTGCATATTTCTGACTAACAGCGTTTCGTGCTTTAAGTGCTTCCTTTGCTAGTTTTCTTTTTCAGTTGTTTCAATTGTTTAATAGGATTGTTTAATGAACAGGGCAAAACTATAATAAAAGCAGTTCCTTAGGGATGTAAGGCATAAGGTGATGAATACTGTAATATTTATCTTTCTCTCCAGAATAATTTTTGCCTCTTTCATCTGCTGGCCTGTGTCTATCTTGAGAAGACAGTGCTTACAATTTAATATATTAATCTGTTAATCCCATTAAGTATGTATAATTGAATTTACAACAAGCTCTTCATTCTTCTGGATAAATAATTATTGAAGAACTTTGGAATAGCATTTGTGGTACTGAATTGGAAGTGGTCTTCTACGAAGATATGTGGGTGCTTTGGCAGCTTAAGCATTGCTTTCTAATACATGACAGAGTGCTGCATGGGTTCAGGGGTTTAAGTACAGCATGGTTCAGTTTTTATGGTAAGACAAATCTCATGGACTACAGCAATAGGTTATGTAAGACTGACTGAAAGGAGGTCATAAAAGACCAGGGAAGATGTGAAAGAAGGCATATGAAAAAGAAGTTTTCTTTTTCGAAGAAGACGTGCTTGTCAGTTTGGAATACCTTAGGGGCTTAAGGGTACAGGGAATATTTCTAGACACAATATGAAGGTGTGAATATGTAAACCTGATAAAAGTCCAGGAAAATATGCCAGGCTGCTTTTCTTAGGTTTAGTTTCTATTTCTATTTTTGTGCTTCATGACCTTTTTTGACTTTGAGCAATGCACTGGGAAGTCTGGTTTTGTTTAAAATATCTATGAAAGTAAAAACTCATTTGAACAATATTTATTTCAAACATTGTAACAGAATGTGTTGTTATGAATATGGCTTTTAAATGTGTGATGGGTTTGTCACTTCATCTGTAGGGGTGCATATAAAATCAGGAGTACTCATTTTTATTGTATTGTTTGAAAGCAGTGTTTTAGTGACCTTTTGTATCTAAGTAAATTGATACCTTCTCTTACAGAAAACAGAGAAGTGAACAAGACAAGTGGACGACTTAACAATGGTATACCCCAGGTTCCAGCGAAAAGGGAGGAATCGGAGTTTGATTCCTTCAGGCAATCCCTACCAGTTTTTGAAAAACAGGAAGAAATTGTCAAAATAATAAAGGACAATAAAGTTGTTTTGATTGTAGGAGAGACTGGATCAGGAAAAACTACTCAAGTATGTTTCTTTAATGAAATAACAGAGATAATAACAGTATTTATACAAAACTAATGCCAATTTTATTATATTTCTGTAATACGGGATTTCTTTACCCTAGTTTTGTTGTGTAGTTGAAAGTCTTGTGTTCTAATTCATTTTCTTGCTTTTGAAATACTATGCCAGCAGATGTGTACTAAAAGCGTAATAGTTCTGCACAATTTTCTGATGCTTACTAGTTTTTCATTAAAATAGTGTAAAATATTGAAGGAAAGGTAGCTATGATTTTCCTTAGCCCTTTTCCTTCCAAAACTAGTTCTGCTCAATGTCTAGAGTAGAATATTACTGTGTTAAAACCTTTTATTTTTATAGATTTTTCTGAAGCAGGAGAGGAAAGCTTTTGTACAACTTTTGTAACTTTTTAACAGATTAAACTTAAAATCAAAAATTTATTTTCAAGTACATTTGCAATGATAATTCTATAGTGAATTCTTTTGCAACCTCCGTAATATTGAGATGCAGTTCAATTGTTTCACTGTGGTAAACAAGCTGACTTTATCAAACTAAAAAGTAAATTTAAACCACTTCTTTACAGATACCTCAGTTCCTTCTTGATGACTGTTACAAAACTGGAACTCCTTGCCGTATATTTTGCACTCAGCCAAGACGCTTGGCGGCGGTTGCTGTGGCTGAAAGAGTGGCAGCAGAGAGAAGAGAAAAGATTGGCCAGACAATTGGTTATCAGATCCGATTAGAAAGCAGGTACTACTTCTTAAAGTCAGTTGATCTTATGTTGGTATCTTTGGTCTTCTGTACATTTAAACCACAATATATTTGGGGTACAGCCTAGCAAATAAAGTATAGGTAGGTTATGTTATTTCAGGTCATGGAATATTTGAGTGAAAAGGACAGTGGCTGTCCTGTATTTTGCAAGTTCTTGTAGTCAGTTGTCTTTAAGCGAATTGCAGGTGCTTTGTCTTGATTTCCTTTTGGGTGTTTTGTGGAATTTGTTGTCTTATCAAGTCTACACTTTCCTCTCTTTTTCTGCAAACTTAACAGATACTGAGCCAGAAGTTCTGCAGGCTTTAACGATAGATAGGAAGACCGCCGTGCTGTAATGAATGCTGTGTAGTAAAAGTTCATACGGGATGTAAAAAGGAAAAAAGCAACATTTTAATATTGAGCATTATTTACCAGTATAGTTTGGGTAAAATTTAGTCTGTTTCAGCTTTGATGTTTAAAGCATAAAGTCACACAAAAGTAGAGATTTCTAAGTCACCTGAGGAATTTGTTCCTAAAGGAGCGCAGGAATTGATGAAAGTGTGAAGGTTGTGTGCAGTTTCTACATACCATGAACTGTGAAGGTAGCGGGATTTCCAGGAATGAGCAGCAGTTGGCTTGTGAGTGAGAAGATGGCAAAAGGTATAGCTGTTGCTTGTATGGATGACGATATTGAGTAGCTAATGAAAATTAGTGCACTAGAACCACAAAACCAAGTTAAAGAAGAATTTGAATATGCGTACAAGAGCTTACAAAGCTATTAAGGGATTAAAAGAACTAGCAAAGATGAATTGCAGATAAGGTGGATGGTTAATATGTGGAAGTATTATGCTAGCTGAAGCAGAACAAAGTATAGGTGAAATTAAAATGGAAGAATTACTGGAAGCAGTGCAGAAAATCCTGCTTAAGAAGAATCAACAAGTTAAACTCAAGAGAAAGATCAAAAAGGAGAGATGGCAATATTTTCAACTTCGGGGAAAAAAGATGTGGGCTGAAGGTATTTACAATGATGATTTCTAGAAGGCTACGGAAGGAGAGAGAAGAGTAGAGATGGGTAAAGCAAAGGAGGGATGAGTTCCAAACTTGGAAACAAATACACATATAATGACTAGGAACTCACATCTTCAGGGAAAGAGCTGTAGAGTACAGTACAGAGCAACTTGTTGGTACTTCAGGTGGCAGTGCTGGAGAAGATAATGGCAGTTGCTGGTTTTACTTGCACAGCTAACTCTGCCACAGGTACTAGAATAGTCACTTTTTAAGATTTTGAAATACTTGAAAAAGCATTTGAAAAGGATCAGCTGTTTTCTTTGTGATTCAGTCCTGTACAGTGTATTGGGTTTGCGTAGCAAGGTTTTGGTAGAAGGGGTCTGTCTACCTCTGAGAAGCTGCTAGAAGTTTCCGCCGTGTCCAACAGAACCAATGCCAGCTGGCTCCAAGAAAGACCCATCACTGGCCAAAGACAAGCCTGTCAGTGACAGTGATGGGACTTCTGGGATAATGTATTTGAGAAGGGGGGGGTGAAACACACCACAAAAAACCCCAGCCAAACTGTGTAATTGCAGCTGGAGAGAAGAGTGAGAACATATGGCAGGAACAGCCCTGCAGACACCCAGGTCAGTGCAGGAGGAGGTGAGGAGGTGCTCCAGGCACCAGAGCAGAGGTTCCACTGCAGCTCATAGTGCAGCCCATGGTGAAGTAGGTTGTGCCCCTGTAGTGCAGGAAGGTCCATGGTGGAGCAGATTCCACTTACAGCCCATCGAGGACCCCACACTGGAGCAGGCGGATGCCTGAAGGAGGCTGTTACCCCATGGGAAGCCTCTGCTGGAGCAGAGTCCTGGTGGGACCTGTGGCGCTCTGGAAAGAGGAGCCCGCACTAGAGAGGTTTACTGCAGGACTTGTGATCCTGCAGGGATCCATATTAGAGCAGTTGCTGAAGAACTGCAGCACCTTGGAGGGACTCACGTTGGAGAAGTTCATAGAGGACTGTCTTGCATGAGAGGGACCCCACACTGGAGCAAGGGAGGAGTGTGAGGAGTTGTGGTTTAATCCCAGGTGCCAACTAAATACCAAGCAGTCACTCACTCCACTGATCCCACACCAGGTGGGATGGAGGGAAGAATCAGAAGAAGCTAAAACCTGAAGGCTGAGATAAAAAACTGTTTACTGATTGAAGTGAATACAATAATTAATAGGGAACAAAAAAAGAGACTAAGAGTAAAATTCAGGAAAAACAAGTGATGCACAATACAACTGCTCAGTACCCACTGACTGATACCCAGCCCGACCCAGGCAGCAGTCACTGCCTACTGGGCGTGATGTGCTGTGGTAAGGAATACCCCTTTGGCTAGTTTGTGTCAGGAGTCCTGTATCTGCTTCCTCCTGGCTTCCTGTGCCCCTGCTCACTGACAGGGCATGAGAGACTGCAAAGTCCTTGATCGGGGTGAACACTACTGCGCAACAACTAAAACATCAATGCATTACCGGCATTGTTCTCAGACTGAAGCCACAACACAGCAGTGTGCCAGCTACTAGGAGGAAAGTTAACTCTATCACAGTTGGAAACCAGGAGAGAGTCCTCCCCCTGAGTCCACACCCCTGAGGAGGACTTTCAAGGGGATGAGACAATGTGTGATGAACTGACTGCAAGCCCCGTTCTGTATCCCCCTGTGCCACTGCAGGGGAGGAGGTAGAGAATTTGGGAGTAACGTTAAGCCCAGGAAGACAGGAGGGGTGGGGGAAATACTTGGTTTTACTTTTCATTATGCTACTGTGATTTGATTGGTAATAAATTAAACTAATTTCACCAAGTAAGGTCTGTTTTGCCCATGAAGGTAACTGATGAATGATCTCTCCCTGTCCTTATCTTGATCCACAAGCTTTTCTTGGTATTTTCTCTCTTCTGTCTAGTTGAGGAGGGGGAGTGATAGAGCAGCTTTGGTGGGCTCCTGGTGTACAGCCAGGGTCAACCCACCAGGCAGAGGGAAATAAAAGACTGTATTCAAGCATATGCTGAAGAACTGGAATCTGTTTCTCCAGTACAGTCCACACTTAATTTTCCAGTAAATTAAACAATACGCAGAGGTTCTCAAGGTTCTGTTTCACTTGATTATTTATTTATATAAATTTAAACCTCACTTTGTTAGTAAATCCATTGTCTGAAGTTCTGGAGCATAAGCTCCAAGGTTGCGTAGGCACTGTCTGGGAATAGGCATAGTTTAAAAGAAATAGCGTGCATGGATTCTTTGGTGGGAGAACTGTAATTCTCCTTCTGGTGAGCAGCTATTAAATCCTTTAATTTTCAGTAAGTGGTGGAAAGCTAGCCACATTTAAATACTGCAGGAAACTGAAGAATCCTTTTGAACTGTTCAATAGGGTTTCTCCAAAGACACTGTTAACGTTTTGCACTAATGGCGTACTACTTCGCACACTGATGGCAGGAGACAGCACTCTATCAACTGTGACACATGTTATTGTGGTAAGAATCCTGTTGTATTCATGTGAGCTCTTGCAGTATGTGTTACTTGTTAATTGGAAGGTGAGATCTTAGTTTTCTTTATTAATTTGCTGAGCATATAAAGTGTTTTTGGTTAGAATCTGAATTAATTTTGGAGCCTTACTGAATCTTTGTTGTAGCATGTACATTTTGGATTTTTTAAATTTTTTTGAGGGGTAAAAGTATCTTATTTTAAGTCCATGCCAATAATTAATTTTGGAATCGTGATGCAGCTTTGGAGGACAGAGCTTTTAAGTTTTTTTCTGAGCTGCGTCTGTCAGAAAGCAGAAAAGCTCTAGGGAGACTAATGTAGATACATGATTCAGTGTAAGTGTGTCAGAATTTCTTGTATCATGTACTTGTTTTAGCAATATCAGGTTTACAGTCTGTTTGCACGAATGTTTTTAAGATAATGAGTCATCTAATTTTGAGCAAATTATTTAAGTGTATTTGTTTATATATATGTATGCAAATATTTCTATTGTGGGGTTTGATAAATCAGTGGAACCAGAACGTTTACCATAAGTTCTTCCCTGCTGAAGATAGAAAATTTCATAATTTTAGGTGCTTGTCTGTTAAAGTAAATGGAAAAAAGTATGAGAATGATTTATGCATTATTTGCTTCAGCCTAAAATGTTGTGCTTATATCCCTGCTTTGTGAGTTCATAATATAAACCAAAACAGAACGCACCAGCAAAGATGATTAATCAGTCATGTGCCTTAATTGATGATAAGCTTTGTGCATGACTTAATGGATTGAAGCAATTTAATGTAACTTTTTTCTGATTATGTTTTATCATACATTTCTTTAACTGTTCATCAATTATGAAGCGAGACTTTATTAAAATAAGATGTGCAGGATTTGGGTTTGTATCATTATCTTGAAAATGAAATCAAAATATAAGAATTAGAAAAGTTTCAGAAATTCACTTTAACCTCTGAAATCAAGGTATTTATGGCTTGTGCATTATCAGTGCAGTCTGCTCTGGTGTCTTTATAAAACCTCTTGAAATACTTTTTTACTTCTGGATAGTTTTTAAAAAAATTCTCATTTAAACTAGACTTACATGTTTTAATGCATCTATAATGTACTGGCAAATTACGTATTTTAGTTTTTTTAAAAAGTTCATATTTCTAAAAAGTTACTGTTTTGGATCTGTGATGTTTACCTGCTATTTGTTTTTTGTTTTCTGTTTTATTTTCCCCTTTTGTTATAGGATGAAGTACATGAGAGGGATAGGTTCAGTGACTTCTTGTTAATAAAACTGAGAGATGTGTTGCAAAAGCACACTAATTTAAAACTAATTATTTCTAGTGCTGCTCTAGATGCAAATCTCTTTATTAGGTATTTTGGAAGTTGCCCAGTAATACACAGTAAGTATTTATGTAAACTCTTAAATCTGAGTATACCTGCCCTAGGACTTAGAGATCTGATTAAACTGTAGTAAACCAATCTGAGTAAGGGAACACAGATTTATGTTCCCTTTTTTCATTCCTCTTCACCCTCCTGGCTTAAAAATTTTCTGCATGGTTGACCTCCTCTGCCACCTTGCAGTCCTCTTCTTTTTTAACTATGGTGTCAAAGTGTAACTGTTTTGAGAAGAAGGTTTTAAGATAAATGCTTTCTTTTCAAAAGAGGCCAGTAGACTGTCTGCATGTCAGCCTTTTTTAAGAAGTTCAGTGGGCCCAGGACATGGATAGGATCACTTTCTTTAGATCTTCTCTGCGAACGGTCTGTTTGTTTTAGTGAATGTTCCTGAAAAAGAAGTCTGTTGGGGTTTTTTGAAGATTGAAGTGTTCATTTCTAGTTCCCCGTTCTGAATTTCTGCCTAGTAAAACAAGGCTTGTAAATTGTTGGAGAAGAATCTGGGAATTACACAATTTCAATGTTTTCTAAATTTTTCTTTGGAGAAGGGAAATCTCAGTTATAATTGTTGTGTGGCTTTCCAGTTTACTCTTTTTACGCTTTCTGTTCATTTGTTCATATGTTTATTTAGGAAATTCTGACAGCAATCTCTCCAGTTTACCTGAGTGGTTATATTGTTATCTCATACTAGTCTTCACAGACTAATCACATCTGAAAAGATACTTTCCCTTTTCCAATTTTCAGAATTAAGAATTAGAAGAAGAGGGTTTAGGTACTTTGTTAATGTAATGAAAAAGATTTGATCCTCCTTCAACAATATAGCTGACAAAATCCTGAGCACAGAAAACAGCATTTTGTAGTTGTAGGTTCCTGTGGTACGCAGAGTTTGTGATCAGTGTTGGAAGACTTCCTCTCTGACAGCTTCTAAAAGTATGTGAACTGTAGCTTGTTCTTTCTGAAAAAAAGTCCTGGGTTGTTTAAACTCAGCTATGGCAAATGTTTGCTATTGGACAGCAAATCGGAATCTAAGGATTTTAATTCTTCCTGTAAAAAAGAATCCTTTAATGCCCATAAATAAGCTCTAGAAAACAGTGCTATTGAAAAAGAAATCAGGGTGAATTATTAGAAGATAAGGACACTGGAATGTCTCATTCAAAAGAAATCAGGGTGAATTATTAGAATATAAGGACACTGGAATGTCTCATTCATCAGGAAGTATTTAGTCAAGAACACCAAATTTGGCTGAAGTGACTGGAGAAACTGACAGAAGTCGCATCCTCTCATACACTCCTCATGAAATAAAGTCGTTTAATACAAAGGTGCCAGTCTGCCTTTGGGATCTTACACTAAAGCTGTATTAATTATTGTTAGATTTTGTAATCCAGGTGGCAGTTTTACACAGTGAATTCTTTTTTGTAACCCTAAACAAAAATGGTTATTTTCTTTTTCTCATTTTGATAAATTTCAATTAATAACTGTCAATCTTATGAGCATTTCTTGCTGTAACACTTAATAGAATTGAAGAGATCAGTGATAAAGTACGCAGCTGGTGTTTCCCTTTTAAAATGTTGTTTTGTTTTGTGGCCCAGAATTTTAAGAAAATAAACTCCAGTGAAGATACAAGACGTTTATTAATACTGTATGAATTATTTATACTTTCAGTACAAGGAAGACCTTTTGAAGTTAAAGAGATGTTTTTGGAGGACATTTTACGAAGCACTGGGTATACAAACAAAGAGATGGTAAAGTACAAAAAAGAGAAGCAGCGAGGTTGGTGGACTTCTTAATTGTTAGGTTTGGCACTGAGTCTCACTGATTGATTGAACAAATAAATAGAATTATTCTCTGTTAAAATTTCATGGTAAAAATATTATATGAGACATGGTTAGATGACAGCAAGTATCTTTTAAGTTCCCAGTGTCTACATTATTGAAGTAGATTATATAACTTCAAAAAGAAAGTTTCTCACTTTCAGTGGTTATATTCTATTTGCTTTCAGTTGATAAATGTTAAATTTTTCCTCATTATTAAGCAACTGAATTGCATATAACTGGGACTTTGCCCACATGAAAACTGTAGAAGCAGAAGATACTATGCGCTGACTTTCGGGTGAAAATTGAAGTGCAGCCATTAAAGAGGGCATAATTTTGTACATCTTGCACAGATGTGGTTCTCATTAGGAATGTTTTCATTGCATTCTTGAGACATGAGTGTATTCAATGTGTGCCCCCAGAAGCATTAACACATGTGAATTTAATGTAGTTGATTTGCAGTTGGTTAAGTATATATATTATTTGAGACATTTTCCTGACAACTGAAAGTAATGATTGTAGTCTGTATTCAAAAAAAAAAAAAAAAGTGTGGGCAAAACCCAAATCTATACCATATAGTACTAACTGTATGTTTATTGTGGTGCTCAGCTCTTATCACTGCGTATAGAAAAATTCAGTTGATGCACACTGATGTCTTCTACTGTTTTTTCTACTTGTACACAGAAGTTAGTTGTTTCATACAGAAGCTGTATCACTTCTCTTTGGCATTTCACTTCTGGAGAAAGATCTGAACTGAGCATGTTACTTAGATAGCTCATTTGAATGCACTAAGTTGGAATACTGGAGAGTTAGGGGTTAAGCACCCAAATAGTGGTTTTTGCTCTGTTCTTATAGCAGATGTTTGCAGTAGTGCACTTCAGGTGTCCTTACTCATGGAATATTAGACTGATAACACAATTCCAGATTTAATAAAAGAAGATTGAATAGGTAACTTTGTGACTTAAGTGTTCTTCGTAACTGAAAACAATGAATAATAAAAATGACTAAAACTTAAAAAATACAAAAAGCAAACAACAAAACTTTATGCATTCTAGAGGAGAAACAGCAAAGCAGTCTTACTGAGTGGTGTTCTGCTCAGGAAAACAATAGCAAAGTGGAATCTCAAAGACAAAGATCTGTCCCAAGTGCAACTGAGGAGTATAATCTGTTGGATGATGGTGGTGACGCAGTATTTAATCAACTGGTAAGTTTTTCCTTTTGTTGGAAGAGATGTTTAAATCTGCATTGTATTGTTACTACCCATATAAAAACTGTTTTCTAAAGGTGTTACTCCCTTAACATGTCTGGAATGATATTAACATTTTTAAAATTTTTTTTATTAGCATGACGTGTGCTTTTCAGTTATGATGGTTGTACATAGCTTTTGTTAGATAAATAGCTTGACTGCCATTGTTTAAGGTACCTGCATATGATACAATAAACGCTTTCACTGATATTTGAATGCTGTATTTCTGGTTGTTACTTTGAAAACTCGCTGTTCAAATTCTTCATGTCTAATATATGAGGATAAAGACCGCTCTTGGAGGAGATTCATCTTTCAATGTAGTTTTTTCTCTTCAGGCTGAGAAAGATGTGAATTGCCTTGAGCCATGGCTTATAAAAGAAATGGATTCTTGTCTTTCTGATATCTGGTTGAATAAAGATGTTGATTCCTTTGCTCAGGTGTTCCACCTCATTTTAACTGAAAATGTCAGTGGTAAGTTTTTTCATCTTATTGCGTAAAAAAAACCACACCAAAACCCTGCGCCACACAATGGCTTTTATTTCTGTGGCTACTCTGTCTCCAGTTTCAGATGTTATCTTTTGAATTCTGGTGTGTACTGAAAATAATTAAGAGGGTTAGCAAAATTAATAAGGTTTGTAGATACTTGTTTTGAAGTATTGACGTTATGTTTCTAAAATAGTGTTAAATTCACATGAACTGACTAGTGGGATAAGGTGAGGAAACATTTTCTTCAGGGTGGATTTTGAAAGTAATGTTTATTCTACCTTTTGCTGAAAAAATAACGTTTGTATTAGGTTTGCTGATGTTTCTTGTACTTCTCAGTTGATTATAGGCACAGTGAAACCAGCGCAACTGCACTAATGATTGCCTCAGGGAGAGGCTTTCTGGGTCAAGTAGAACAACTGATAAGTATGGGAGCAAGTATCCACTGCAAATCATCCAATGGCTGGTAAAACAAACAGATAAACTGAAAGATTTATTTGTCAAGACACAAAGCAGAAACAACTTTCTATAACATCTAAGCTAATTTACGTGACTGTTGTAAGCACTAATATATTTTGACAGTCTTAAACAATTTCTGAGTTCTATTTATCACACTATTTTCCATAAATGCTAAATTCAGTTCTTAATTAAACAGCCTCAGTGTGGGATATACAGTCTTGGTTTCAGTGAGTCTGATTTGACACGCTGGTTAGGAAAAGAATTGCAGTCTTTCCTGCTGTATTGATTAAATTAGGTCCAAAATGTTTGGCAATTTTAAGAGAGTAACCTGTATTGGATTTAAAAATACTGTATTACATGTGCAAAGATCTTTGCTTTGTTATCTGGAAATATGTTGTATCATGCAAAAAATATGTGTGAATGTGTAAAAATTCAGATTTTTGTGTCTTCAGATAGAGAACTATACTAAATAATTGTAGTATGGAAAGATAAGAATTAGGATTCCAGAGGTATGATTGTTGAAAAACTTGCTGAAGAATGTAATTTAAAAGGAAAACAGAGTGAACTGCATTGTGAGGCAGACAACTCTAAGGCATGAAAAAGCCTAATGTTTTTATGCCTTTTTGAGAGAAAGATGTGGGATGTGACTTCCCAGATTGATTTAAAGGAGCTAGTAAAGGGTACTGCAAAAAGGCATGGCTCATCCGGGCATGTTGGTGTGTGTTTTTTGAAGGAAAGGCACATTCTTCCTCCTCATTTCTTTCTGCATGTTTGAGGTTACTTCTGTATAAAACTGGGATTTTTTTTTTTGTGGTTACCTGAAATCCTATTGCTACTACACCTGTTCAAGCACTTTAAAATGGGAAGTTGCAGATCCAGCAATAACAACACTGATTAAACATTAATGCAGAAACTGATAGAGAAGTGCGGAGTCAGGTGTATCCTCATTTAACATGCTATTCATATGCATCTTTTGAGGTGAGAAATAAATACAGATTTTTATGCAACTCTTTTCAGGATGGCTTTGGACTGGGCTAAGCGCTTTGGGCAGACTGAGGTTGTTGACCTTTTAGAGTCCTACAGGTAAGCTATAACTAATTTCCAGAAGCAGCTGAAAAAATACAAGGTTTCATGCTCTTAGATAAGGTTTTATTGTCTTTCAATCAGAACAGATTTTATCTTTTTATGCCTTAAAATATGGCCTAAAGAGCAAGATCTATTTGAGAATAGGAATATTTTGAAAACATAGTTATGTAAGAAAAAGTTTGTTTGTATTCAGTATCATAGTGATTATGTTTGCACGACTCCTTGAGTAAATATAGTTCTAGTGGTGTAGAATTTCTTTGATCTTATTAGCACTTCTCACCTTAATATGATTATTCCTATCATTATTACATATCTATGCAGGATGTGATTATTGTAACAGAAATAAATATACAGAGGAGATGCCTGTTGTATACCATGTACCATTTTAATTTCAGATGCTTATTCTGGAAACAAATCTGTTGTGTATTGTTGAAACATGATAGCATATTAAAGAAACTTTATATGAGTAACATGTACAGTAGGCCATTCAAAACAGTGCATAGAGCCCTGTATTATTATCATTTCTCTTCGTGTAGTTTATGGTTTATGTTAGCGTAATGTCTGCTTAACTGTTACGCTACTGATGTTTTTGGAAAATACATTTCTTTTAAATATTTTTCCCTTAACAGATGAACAGATGTTGTCTTTATACCTTGAGTTCTGTCACATTTGCTTATGGTTGTGTCTTAATAAAGTATAACAAAGTTAATGCTAAAAATTGAAGTTGCATTCTTTGCTAACACTTAAGTCAGTGAATGGTGATAGTTTTGTGGAGATGCTGTTCTCCTACACTTTAAAATTAAGATTCAAGATGAGTAGTTTTGTTGATCTAAATTTGAGTTGATGGGTGACTGCAAACCTGAAGCAAACAACTTTGAGTCTGGCCTATTTATTTGTGTATTTTAGTGCTTCAGTGGAATCTGGAAATCTGGATGAAAGTTCCCTGGTCCAAACAAGTGGTAGTGACCTGAATGCAGAGGACAGAGAACTGTTGAAAGCTTATCATCACAGTTTTGATGACACAAAAGTGGATCTGGACCTGATTATGCACTTACTTTATAACATCTGTAGTAGTTGTGATGCTGGTACGTATATACACACACTCCCAATAAATCACTGTGGGTTCAGCTTTTGATGAATTGTGTTCTTTTTTCAATAATTCCAAATAGGTAAAACCTTCCAAGTGCCTAGTATACATAGTACTGACATAAATTAACTCTGCAAACCAACTTCTTTTTTAGGAGCGATTTTAATATTTCTTCCTGGATATGATGAGATAGTTAGCCTGAGGGACCGTATTCTTTTTGATGACAAGAGATTTGCTGATAATGCTCACAGGTAGAACCTCTAATTTTATGGTTATTTTGAGTTGATACTGTTTCTTTTCAAAATCTTTAAAATGTGTTCTTTGTCTTGCATTAGATTCCAAGTTTTCATGCTTCATTCAAATATGCAGACTTTGGATCAGAAGAAGGTGCTTAAAAGTCCACCTTCTGGCATCCGCAAAATAGCAAGTATCTGAGGACTTTGTGAGATACTATGTTGATATATTTTGTCTTTGCTTTTACAGCTATTACAGCTACTATAGGCTTTTTTTTTTTTTAATTGCAGATTCTTTCCACAAATATTGCAGAAACCAGCATAACAGTCAATGATGTTGTATTTGTTATTGACTCAGGCAAGGTGAAAGAGGTATGATTTGCTTAAGCTTGTTTTGGGAAGTATATATCCTAGTGCTCATAACACATAAATTTTGGGGAGCTACATATTAGGCTGAGAGGTAGTGCATGTCAAATGACAAAACTCATTGAGGTTTTGACATCCGTTTATTTTATTACCAATACTATAAATAGCTAGCTGTTTAAAACCCCTATAAAAGCTATTGCAGGTTGATATGTCTACATATTTTTATATAGAGATATATGAATGCAGTATTTCTATTTGCTTTTTTTTTTTATAACAAGTCCATCAGTGTAGGCCACCATCTTCCTGAGACTTGGAGAACACTGGGATTTCTCTTTGTCCTGTTACTGTATCTAGCTCAAATCTAATCCATTAAGTTTGTAAGCATTGTTTTTGATACGTTGAATGCCCATTCCCTAATTAATTGTTCAAGAAAAATGAGACAGCATAGTGAGGTAGTTTAAGACCTTTTATATGAGTTACGAAATAAAACCAGATTTCGTAGGAGACACTCAAACCAGATTTCTGAAGTTCACATTGGTAATACAGTTTGGGTTGGTTTTTTTTTTGTAATTTTGCATCAAATGTAGGAAAATAAGGGTGTAATTTGCAAGTCAGACAAAGAGGAAAACCTTATTTAATATACCGTGGTTCTGCTTGGTTTGTGATACCACAAAACACAACCCATGTATTTTGTTGACTTACAATTGACTATTGACTAGAAATCTTTAGCTTAGAAAACTGTGTAGCAGTTTCTACAAAGATACTGCAAAGGAGGTAGCATAAATTCACTTGAAATTAAGTACTTTAGAACATACCTTTGTGCCAGAAGCTCATGGTTCTTAGTATTATTTTTATTCAGAGAGCTTCTGTTGATGATCTAGATAATTAACTTCATGTATCCTAGTCATCTTGGTTTTATATTCCTTGCTTTGCTTTTGTAGAAGTCTTTTGATGCACTTAGCTGTGTTACAATGCTGAAAATGGTGTGGATTTCAAAGGCCAGTGCTATCCAGAGAAAAGGCAGGTAATAAATGCTTCATACCGAATTTTATTTTGCAGATATCCACCATCCTGTATGTTAAGAATAAAATATGCAATGTAATAGCAATTGGGTAATGTGAACCTAGTCCAGTATTATGTTGGATAATGGCCGATACTAATTTTCTGCAGAAGAGTGAGGGTCAGCATGTGTTTCCTTGGGGTCATTTTCCAAATTAGAGAAAAATGACACTCAGGAGTTTCACAGAGTTTACATTAGATCTAAATTGGTTTTCCCTCATGAGCTTGTTCTTCTTCCTCTTTCTAGCATGTGGCACCCTCAGCCAGAGTCCAGTAAGGTTTGTCACAATTTACCTGTGGGCAACAGACTGCCTGTTGATAGCATTTAATTGATGTCCCCTTATTGTTATGTTAGAGACATTGAGCACTGATTCCTTATTCACCTTCTGCAAACTCTTCATGATTTAACAGGCCTTTATCATATTTCTTCCCAAGACTGTATGAGGGCTGAAGGAATTTGAGCGCGAATGGGAGCATTTGCTGTCTCAGTCCCTTCACTCACAAGTTGTTTGGTCTTCATTCTTCCTTTTACTGCCTTTAATTTTAAACTCTTTGAGCCATGTGAAGAGGAAGAAATTAAATTTATTACTTATATTCCCTATAGCAAAGGGCAGTTGAGATTTGGTTTAATCTTAGGTTAAAAAAAACCCACATCACTTTATTTTTAGGTAGATCTTACTTTAGTTTCTCCAAATCTTTCAGTATTGGGGCAAAATTCTAATGGAGATACATATATATATTTCAATATACTATCAGAAATAATCCATGTACTACAAAGCTCTCACCTCCTGTGTGGGACGTACACTTAATGACATAATTATCCGTTTCTTAGACCTGCTTCTACACTTGCATTCTAAGTTTGTGGATGTGTGTGGTGGGTTTTTTTGGTTTTTGGAGTTTTTTGAATGTCTGATTTTCACTAACTTCCTATATTTCATTTTCAAGGGCTGGGCGCTGTCAGCCTGGAGTCTGTTTTCGTCTCTTCAGCAGGCTTCGATTTCAGAGTATGTTGGAATTTCAGACTCCAGAACTTCTAAGAGTGCCACTTCAGGTGCATGTTCAGTTACAGATTATAACTGATTATATATATTATATATAATACAGTTACATATATATTATATATCACATATATAATATACTTATATATAATTCAGTTACAGATTATAACTGATTATATATATTATGTATATTATATATACACGTTATGTTAAAAATGTATTATCATCAAACCATACTATTAACACAGAAAAAGTGTTTGTCTTGTATGCGTGCGTGGGTTTTGGTTTGATTTGGGTTGGTTTTTTTCTCTCGCCCAGTCTTAATCTCTTTTTTGCTTTTTAACTTGCAGGAGCTTTGTTTACACACAAAACTTCTGGCTCCAATTAATTGTCCAATTGTTGACTTTCTTATGAAGGCTCCTGATCCTCCACCAGCTTTAATTGTGAGAAATGCTGTGCAAATACTGAAGGTCAGCAGAATAATAGTTTTAGATGGGAATTGTATTTGATCTTGTATTTGTGGTGTGGCAGCATATCTTACTGAGTTTCGTTTGTACTGAGAGACTGTTGTGTAAACACTTAAGGATGCTCTGAGTCTTTGTGTTGTCTATTTTAATTTTGGGTGTGTAGATGTATTTCTCCATGTTAAGGGAAGAGAGTGCTTAAAAATCTCATTTCAAACCGTTAAGGGGTTTGACTTGCTTTCTTAGTTAATGTCCAGTATCCACATCCTTTGTGTTTATTGTAAATTTTGTCCACTTACCCCTGCTCCCCTTTTTTATAATCACACAGACAATAGATGCCATGGACCCTTGGGAATATCTCACTGAACTTGGCTATCATCTCACTGAATTACCAGTAGAGCCACACCTTGGTAAAATGGTGTTATGTGCTGTTGTTTTGAAGTGCCTGGATCCTATTCTTACTATTGCTTGTACTCTCGCATATCGAGACCCTTTTGTCCTACCCGCACTGGCCTCTCAGAAGCGCGCAGCCATGTTGTGTAGAAAACGTTTTACTGCAGGAACATTTAGTGACCATATGGCGCTTCTCAGGGCTTTCCAGGTATTATTTCATTTTCAGAAAGAGTACTAATTACAGTAGATCACATATCAATGTAAATGATGTACCAGTCAAGTTGCATGTAGAATGATTAAGTACATAGAGAAGAAATTATTTTTGCCTAGTGGTTTTCCTGTATGTTGGACTCCTAAATTAGTGAGGGAACACTTTTTATCAGATTTTTTGCTTGTATTTCCAAACCTGGTTAAATTCTGAATGTTCCAACAAGGTGCCACTTTATATCCTGCTACATTAACTGATAACTTAAAATAATTACCTTGATAATCTTACAATAACGTAGTGATCATTGTGTTAATTTGAGGAATGGGTAAAGAGAACAAAGTACTAAACCAGAAAAAAAAATCCTGGTTTGATAAACTTCCTTTCTTTCTGATTGGTTTTGTCTTCATTTTATTGGTATAAATTTCTTTTTTTCTTTTTCTTTTTTTTTCTTTTTTAGCTGGTGAAATTAATAGGCAAATGTAAAATATTCTTTACAGGCATGGCAGAAGGCACGCAGTGATGGCTGGGAGAGAGCCTTCTGTGAAAAGAACTTCTTGTCGCAAGCCACAATGGAAATCATTGTAGGAATGAGAACCCAGTTGCTTGGCCAGCTTAGAGCTTCAGGTAAATGGGTTTGAAAAATAATTCAACATAGTTTTGGATTCAAGGGTATACAAATTGTAACAAGAATAGGGTTCATCTGTGTCATTTTCTTTCCTTAATTTGTAACAGACCAGTGCATATTCATGCAGATGCTAGAGTGAGAAGTGTGGCTGGGGACCAGCTGGTCTAATTGAAAGTGCTCTGATTGTTCCACATGCCACTGGCTTTCAGTGTGACATATATTTCCTTGGATTTTTACATTCTAGTATATTATATCTGTAGGAAATGTCTTTGTGTTGTAAAAAGTAGTTGTATTTTTTGTTAGTATAAAACCCCTTATGACAAAGGATTTCAGTATAATGATTTCTTCTTGGTGCTGTTAAGTCAACAAATTTGTAAGGTGTTTTTTTTTTTTTAATTTCTTCACGTCAAATTCCTTTTGAGAAGCAAAAAAGAAAGATCTTAAATGCAAGCAAATACGACAATTTTTTATACTCTCCTTTCTTCAGGTTTTGTTAGAGCCAGAGGCGGAGCTGATATTAGAGATGTTAATACTAACTCTGAAAACTGGGCTGTAGTTAAAGCTGCCTTAGTGGCTGGGATGTATCCGAATCTAGTTCATGTAGACAGAGAAAGCCTGGTTTTGACTGGACCAAAGGAGAAGAAAGTGCGATTTCATCCTACATCTGTTCTTAGTCAGCCTCAGTATAAAAAGGTAAAATCAGTTTGAATTTACAGTTCATAAAAAAGAGCACTGTACTCTATTGAATGTTTTAGAAATGTCTCTTCATAATTGTCAGTACTTTAAAAGCAGCAAGTGCATTAAACACTACATTTTTAAAAATTATTCTTCCTGGCAGTTGAAAAATAAAGAATTGGAGTTGGTTTATTTTTCCAATATTTTTTCATCAAAGTGTATTTTGTTGTTCTAGATGGAATGAAAGAATAGAAGAAAAAAAAATAAATGATTGCAGAACTTTTAAAGATATAAACAGTCCTTGCTTATAGTAGCAGGAGTAAGTTCTCTGAAACTGATTTATTTTAGATCCTTTTTTTAGAGCAAAATGTTTTCTTTCAAAGAGGAAGAGCAATTTGTGAGTCTGGTTGAATTCTCTCTCGCTTTTTTTTATTTGTATAAGATTATGTGCATATAAATATGTATTTATTTCTACATATATAAAATGTGAAATATGTTATATTTTATTTTAATTGCAAACAGATGGTAGGCTAATGTAGCCTTACTTGCTCTTGCACAGATTCCCCCTGCGAATGGGCAAGCTGCAGCCATTCAGGCACTCCCTACAGACTGGCTTATATTTGATGAAATGACGAGAGCTCATAGAATAGCAAATATTAGATGCTGTTCTGTTGTAACACCTGTCACTGTGTCACTCTTCTGTGGACCAGCTAGATTGCCAAGTAATGCTTTGCAGGAGCCTTCGTCCTTTCAAGGTATAGTGGAGTTTGGATTTGACATGTATTAGTTGTTATATACTAGCATGTGATATGGAAGGCTTATTTTTCAAGAATATTTAATACGTATATTACCAAATTCTTAAAATGACAGAGCTATAGTACCTTTAGCTGTGTAAGAGTAGTTTATAAGTTCTGTAATAGATGTCTCAGTTTTGTGAATCCTTGTAGATTCATATTTATAAATTACACTTACACAGCTGTGGAGTTTCTGAAATTACAGTACAGTTTGTAGTGGAATAAAAAATGGAAACAAAATGTTTAATGACAAAAGTAATGTTGAAAAGTGTAGTACATGTGGGATTTTTCTGCAGACTAGTTTATTTGATACTTTGAACCAGATTGTTCAAACTGAATAATAATGTGGAAACTGTCAATATGGTAAATACTCATATTACTTCCAGCAGAAGTATGTATTTTAAAGATAATTTTCTAGTGGTAATTTTTAATGACAACTAGCTATACTATTAACTAGAAGTAATAGGGAGCATATAAAAACTTTCTTTGTTAAAATTTAAGTAGAATGCTGTAAGAATAGAAGCAAAAATAATTCATGCTGCTGCAGTTGTCTAGAAATAGTAATTTGAATCAAAGTAAGAGTCCCAAGTTATTTTTGAAGCTTTCCTGTCTTGCTCTTTAACTGTTACCCTTAAAATAGTGTTTATGCTGATTGAATTACACATTTAAAAAAAATCACAATCCTAATAACTAGCCATATGTGTATATAATTCATATTTTCTTAATGGATCTTTAAATTTGCTGTTTTACTAGGAAATAAAACATAATGCATGGTTTTGCAAACAGCTTCTCACAGAATTTTTATAGTGGCTTGTTCCTGATGAAGGTACATGAGTAGTTAGATCGTATCAATACAAGTGCTTACGTAGCAAGGACCTCAACAAGGCTGGATACTTCAATTCTGCTAACTGAAGCAAAGACTTCACTCAGGTGTATTTGCAGAAAATAAAAAGTGGCTTTACATGTATTTACATTTTTAAATAAAATTTAGAAGGAAAATGGGTTTATTGCTGATAATACAGTAGCGTTCAGGTTTTTGTATGTAATTGGAGATAATACAGAAATATTAATGTACCTTTTATATTTAATTCAGCAGATGGGTTATCTAATGATAACAGTGATAGTGAAGTAGAGGACAAAGCAACTGCTAATTTGACAGTACTGAAATTAGATGAGTGGCTGCACTTCAGACTGGACCCTGAAGTAAGTAATGTATCACTTCAATGCTTGTTTCTTTTAGAAGAATATTTATATATCTTGCTAAAAAAAAATCTGAATATTTAGGTAACCAAGAATTTTCTGTTAGAGTGGCTATCACAGACCGTTTGGGTTTCAGATTTATGGAATAACATACTCTGAGACTTGGCCTTTATTTCATGAGCTCATTAAGAAATAAAACAAACAAACAGGGGCTCAATCCCCTTTTTGCCCAGACTAGTCTACCTTCCTCCGTCATGGTGCAGATATCACATGTATCACACTGGGAAGCAGGAAAGCCTCAGTAGTCCAGCTGCTGTTGGATCCACATCAAAAGCTTTTTGGGTAAGCTGATACTTTATACCTTCCAGCTTAGACATTTGGTCCATTTCCATAAATTAGTAGATTCAGATGAAACTGTCATTCAGAGATAATGGCTGCAGGAGACAGTAAGCTGGAAGTGCTAGTGGCTGCCCTTAACTCTTTCTAGCCACCTGACCTGCTCTGTGTTGCTCTCATTTTGACATAATGGAACTGCTCCCAGCACACACTGAGCTGTATTAGCCAAAATGTGAGCAGGAATTGAGTGAACAGTCACGATTGTATATTTCCTTCTCTGAGAGGATGACAGGTTAGAGCTCTTGAAGGTGGAGTCGCTGAAAAAAAGTTGCTGTCAGATTTTAAAAAAAAAAAAAAAAGAAACAAAAAGCCAACATGTTGAAGTCTTCAGGTAATTGAGAAGCTCTGACTGTGGTAGGAGGTAGTTTAGAGGTTATGAAATACTTGGACTTTTCAGATATAATAATAAAACTGTCTCTACTAGAGGCATTTAGAAGTGTGATATTTTTATTTATTTTTTTTTTCCAATTGAAACATTTCTGGTAACATGAGAATTAGATTATAGTCTTCTAAATTAAGTCCACTTACAGTAGTCTGTGTAATAAGAAGATGTTTTTTGGAGGTCTTTTTGTTCAGGTATGAACAAGTTGTGCAAGGATACAGACTAAATTGAGGGGAAGAGCACAAAGCGTTAGAAGAAAGGTTTTTTTGTTTGTGTTTTTTTTGGTTTTTTGGGGTTTTTTTAGAATTTTGATGTGAAAAAAGGTTTCCAATATAATTTTAAGTTGGTGCAGAGTTAAATGAAATAAAACATCTACAAACTATCTTGGACCTGAGGAAGGAAAAGATAATAGGTTAGTTTAAATGTAGGGTTTTCTCCCCTTCCTTAGCACTTTATTCTTGCCTTTCAGTTGAGACCCTGTTCATTTTAGAATAAAAGATACTGCCAGGTAGAAGAGATGTAGGATACCCTTACCTGTCTGATCTAATTCTTACTAGTCTTTAACAGAATTGAAATTCATTACAGGCTGCTGGTTTGCTGTTGCAACTCAGACAGAAGTGGCATAGCTTATTTCTGCGTCGTATGCGAGCTCCTTCTAAACCGTGGTCTCAAGTTGATGAAGCAACTGTAAGAGCAATTGTAGCTGTTTTAAGTACTGAAGAACAGTCTGCAGGTTTGCAGCAGCCTTCAGGAATTGGTCAGAGACCAAGACCTATGACTTCTGAAGAACTTCCTGTAACATCTACGTGGAGGTCAACCAGCAGTAGAAAAAGCTCAGCAGAAACTGAATTCTCTGATGACTTCTCAAATGCTGAAAAGTAAGCTTCTGTGATCTGCTAGAGACTGTAGATCATAATTGAATTTAATTTCTCTTAGTAATACTAAGTGAGAAATAATAGCAATACAATTGAAAGAATATACTGTCCTATGCTATATGATATGTCCTATATGTCCCATGTGTCCCACATGCCCCACATGACATCCTTGTCTCTAAATTGGAGAGACATCAATTTGATAGATGGACCACTCGGTGGATGAAGAGCTTGCTGGCTGGCTGCACGCAGAGTTGTGGTAAATGGCTCAATGTCCAGCTGGAGACCAGTAACGAGTGGTGTCCCTCAGGGATTGGTGTTGGGACCGGTCTTGTTCAACATAGAATCATAGAATAGTTAGGGTTGAAAAGGACCTTAAGATCATCTAGTTCCAACTCCCATGCCATCGGTAGGGACACCTTACACTAAACCATGTCACTCAAGGCTCTGTCCAGCCTGGCCTTGAACAAGGCCGGAGATGGAGCATTCACAGCTTCCTTGAGCAGCCCATTCCAGTGCCTCACCACCCTTACAGTAAAGAACTTCTTCCTTATATCCAATCTAAATTTCCCCTGTTTAAGTT
>WYDI02036152.1:39931-53525 GCA_009867235.2 Psittacus erithacus | reverse complement strand
GACCGAAAGTCAGAAACACAGCACTGCACCAGCTACTAAGAAGGAGAGAAATGACTGCTACTGCTGAACCCAGGACAGTGCCTTACACTTTTGAGTTTTTTTGGTCTCAAGAGTGTCAGACTTTGTAGGATGAATTGCCTCCTGTCACTTCATTAGAATGCAGTAGGACCTTTATAAAAGTTCACTAAAGGTATATCAGATTTTCTGAAGAGATCAGCTTCTTGTTGATCCATACATCTTGTGGCTCTACAGCATAAAAGTCAAAGGGCAACATCTACATTGATGGTACATTCCCTCTGGAGTTACAAAGCAGATTTTCCATATAATATATGTGGGAATTAAACCCTGTTACTAGCATTTCTTCTAACAGAGAGAAGGCAAAGCTGTTGTGAAAATTTGCTACTAATGGTTTAAGTACCATTTGAGATTGGATTAATTCCAGTATATCCTGCAACCTATGAAGTGAGTTCCATTTAGGGAATGAGAAAGAACTGGTTCAGATGCACTCAAGAATACTGGAGGTTTAGAACTCTCATATTCTGGTAAAAGACCTAAAAATTGAGTCATGGGAAAAAGGGGGCACAGGCACTGCAGCTACCAACTTTTTGTGAAGAACTGGCAGTAGTAAATTTGCTCTAAGGACACATACCAGATTGAGCCTAGGTAGCAAAAGCTAGGTGGATATAGTTCAGCTTAAAGAGTCTTCAGTAGCATCTGACCTCTTTACTATAATTCTTGACTATAGGCCACAGGCTTTTCCAGAATCAGACAGAAGGATCTTAAGATATACTTTTTGAGCTGAAGTGCTGAAACTAACATTTTATTATTTAGACCTTTAACAGATTGACAGACTTTGGATTTAAAACTTCAGAGTTAAACTGAATATGGAAGAAACATAAAATATATATATTAAACTTCTATCCCTTTTAAAATGTCTTTAAAGTGCTTCATCTGCATAGCCAGAAGAATTTGCTTTCTCCTCTGGAAGGGCTTAACAAAGAGTCCAGAGAATACTTGAATCCTAACTCCCCTTTGGTTTAACAGGTTGACACATTCATGAAGTGTGAAATAAGGTTTTGGACATCTTCTGCACTAAGAGAGACCTCACTTCTGCATGGGTGAGCTAATAAAGAAAGCTACTAATTAAAAAAGTGGTATAATACATACAGTACAAGCTACAGAGGTACTGCTTCAAATAAAATTGGATGTGACAGCAAGATTTTGTTAGGAACTGTGGTGGTTTAACCTAAGGTAGCAATCATTGGGAATAGCCCAAGCTCACCTCCTGAACTGTGTCAGGCACAGCAGATAGGCAGACAGAGGTTTAAATCACATTTTCCAAGAAAGATTGTGTTAGAGACAAGTCAGAGTGCCTCAGAGCATGACAGTGGGACAGCTGTTTCAGGCATGTGTATGAGTCTTGCCAGGTGCCAAACCATGAGATAGACATTTTGAGGCTCTTTCTCTTGGACCCAGGATTCACTAAAGTGCCTAAATCCTTTGATTTACTGACCAACTTCTATTTTGCCAACAGACAATATTTTGTGTACTCTGCAATACATTTCTTTATAAACATTTTTGATCACCCACTCAAAAATGAACCATTTCCTGAAGTAGTTTACAATTGTTATGAAAGTCAGGAAAACACTTCCAATTGTGGCTGAAACTGTCAACCTAGGCTATTAAACAAAACCTCAGCTCTCTAAGGCAATACTGGAATTAGTTGCTTTTAGTGTGCGACTTTGAAATGTCTCTCTTAAAGCTTTTATTGCCCTTGAACTCCTTATGAAGCAGACTACTTGCCGTACTACAGAACCTTGCTTCAATTTCAAAATGCTTTAAAATGAAGCTTATTGAAAATGTCTAGTCTACTACTCAACAAAAAGAAACACTATTGACCACTTAGAAATGTAATTCTTACCACAAGAAACAGCAACATCCTTATGGCAAAAAATATGAATTTAAAGGACAGTTATGAGTGTAATGAGCTTTTTTTCCTCCACTGTGTAAGAAGTACGTGGCATATAGAACAACAATAACAAAAAAAATCCTTGCTTTTCTCAGTGGCAAAACAGTCTGCAAATAATTAGTATCATAGCAAGGGCTGATTTTTAGCATCATAAATATAATTCATTTATGTTCTGTCTGGCCTCAATGAAGGATGACAATGCTATCTGTTTAAAATTTCTTTAATATGGAAAGATAGGATAGGAAGATTCTGTATGCAATTTTCTGTTTCATTTTATTGTGCATTTTGCTATTTCAGTTGTCTGAATAGTGTTTTATGGCAACTATCATTATAACAAAGAAGATGTGACACAGAAAGATCCAGTTTCAGTACAGAAGTCTGATGAGACTTTGTCTTTCAGTACATTGGGATTTGTATGTGTTTGGTTTCCCCTCAGTTCTCATGGTGTGATTCACCAGTGTTAGTGTGGGGCATGTTAAATAAAGTATCTTCCTTATGATTTTTTCATTCATTATAGCTTTATATTTCTTATTGTCATACCAGTGTACTCTATTGTAGATGAGCCAATGTCACAGTTTTGTCTGTCTTTGGCATTATATACTCCATCTACCTCCATCTCGTTCATTGTTCTGAATGAACTTTTGTGAATTTGCTTATGGTTTTCTTCTTTTTTTAATATTTTCTTTTATTTCTCCTACTATAACTTTATCCTTCATAATGAGGAGAAGACATAAAATGCTATCAAAACCTTTACAAGAATTAAAGCAGCCTTATTGAATCCCTTTTTGCCCTGTCTCTTTGGCTCAGCCTGCATACATGCTGCCTAGATGGTAACAGGATACCACTTTGAAATACAGAAAATATACATAGGGAGTAAACACAGGTAATTCAAAGTCTGTATTTATCTGTTCAAAACCTAAATAAACTCAGAGATGCAACTGTCTCCATTCTCTTCTCTAGCGCCTTCAAAGTGCTCTAAGATAGCTCCACGTGTATTCACTATTTTGTCTTCATGTTAAACTTGCTGCCAGTTCCTTTTCCTAGTAGTTTGTAAACACATCTGTCCAGCAGAAAAGGAAATAACCAGCAGTTTATTTCACATATTTCTAACAAACGTTCAGGAAAATATGACTCATGTTTGCTATTGATCCAGCCTGGATATTTGGCAGGGAGGAGTATCCTGCCTTTTCACTGAAGACCTGTAAGGATTTAAGGACAAAATTATGAGAGATCTGACAGCCAGATAGGAGGTGTATACTTTCCTATTACTTTTCTATTACAAGAATGAGTATATTATTGAAAAGATACCCTAAGTAATTACAAATAATTCTAAGACAAACTACTTAGCTACCGGTATGAACCAACACAACTCTACCAGTTCAAATAGTACTTTACGTAAGAAACCTGGCTCTTCATGTTTCATTCCTAGTCCTCAGAACAGATATCTAATTGCTTAACCAATATATCTTTCTGAAGAAAAATGCAAGTGCCATTTGAAGGGCATCATTTTCCACCTGTAGGATTTAGAGTCAATCATGCAAACTCAATATACCCACATACTCTACATAGCATCAGAAATAAATCTATACAGGTTTAATTACTTTCAAGGCTCCTTTTGTTCAAAGCAGTACATTAACTTCTAAATTAATTTTAGTCCATTGGGAGGGAGCTGAGGGAGTGAGATGGTATGGAGGCCTAGCAAGACAAGACAAAAACATACAGACACATAAAGTCAGATTTTTCTTTGCTGGAATATTTTAAGTGAACTATAAAGAGAAGGGATGTAAAATCACTTTGCCTTCATAGAAAGCCTTTAATTAAGTTCACTAAAATATGCACTCACCGTATTCAAATGAATTTTGCCTATCAGTTCAGTACACTGAATAGTCAAACCACTCCTCTGCATTGGAAGCACACATTAATTAAGTAAAAATACGCATTGAGCTTATTTTTTCATAAGACCTAGAGAAGTGGGTTCAGACAGACAGGACAATATTTAGGAAGTCTCTCAGAGGCAGGTTGCTTCTGCTGCACCTTCTTGGAGTAACAGAAACCACTGCTGGGTACTACTGAACTGGAGACTAAGTAAGAATTCCCTTTCCTCATGGATGCCTTAAGCATCCTTGCTCTTTTCCCATTTCCCTTTAGCTTTCCTTCTTTCACAACCTCAAATGCTCCCCTTACAAGCCATCCTTTCCAGCATCAGTACTCCAAACAATTTTATCCCTTCACTTTGGCAGAACTCAAACTTCCTGAAGACTACTTTAAAATTTATAACGTCAATGAAACACCACCCAGGGTGATTTATTTCTGTCTGTGGGATAATAATTTTACAACTTCCATGTGAACGCACACTATTGCAACAAATCCAAAGGAGTTTTTCTGAATGTTTTCCTTATGATCACAGTTTGATTCCTGGAATTGCCAGTTGCTCAAAACTGTCAGCCACAGTTTATGTGAAATATCCTGCTTCAGTAAGCAGCAGTTAATCACCAAGAAACGATCCTCTTTCTCCCTGTAAAGAAAACCACAATTTTAATTAGGGGCATATGGACTTTACTAAAAAGCCAGAACTAGTAGAATATCATGGAAGTTGTGTAATGCTGTTCGGCAGTTTGAGTAGATTGCTGCAGATGTATCATTCTTATAATTGTCTATATTATATTATTTATTCCCCTCCAACCCTAATTAACCATAAAAGAGGAAGAAAACACCACAAAAAATATAGTAATACAGTAATGTACCTCTCTTCTCCTTAGTAGGGGAGCAGCACACTTTGACTCAAATAAGTATTGTAGTGCTACTTTTCCTTCTGTCAAAGTAACAGGATTTCTCTCACTTGTCTTTATAGTTCTGTACAATGTAGCTTGGTATCAGGCACTTCCTGATACCTCCCATCCAGCCTGAATGCTGCTACAGAGAAGTCTGGCCAATCCCAGTGAATGGGGAAAGAGCCAGAAGGGTGGATAGGAGGGAGTATGGGATAGGAGCTAAGAAGGCTAGACGGACACTGTAGGAGGCACACAGTGACCCACACGGGTGAATGGATGTTGAATGCTTTCAGCTGCAACCCCAGGAGTATTTAGGGAATGAAAGGGAAAGAAGCAGCTGTGATGAGTTGAAATAGAGAATGCTGATATTTTCTGCAGAAAGGAATTGTTTTAAATTATTACTTTACAAGAAGGCTCAGGGGAGACCTTACCATGATGTTCCAGTACTTTAAGGGTGGCTACAAAGATGGAGACTCCCTTTTTACAAGGAGTCACATGGAAAAGACAAGGGGTAATGGGCATGAGTTACTCCTGGGGAGATTCCAGCTGGACACAAGAGGAAGATTTTCACAGTGAGAAACATCAGCCATTGGAATAATCTCCCCAGGAAATAGTGGATTCCCCAGCACTGGACACTTCTAAGATATGGCTGGACAGGGTGCTGGGACACCTGGTCTAGGTCATGCTTTACCTAAAAAAGTTGGACCAGATGAACCTTGAGGTCTCTTACCTGGTATTTTGTGGTTCTATGATTCTATGAATATTTTTTAAAATAAAATTGAGTTTAGAAGCCCCACCTCCTGGGTTTTAAGGGTCCTCACCAGCTCAAGGTACCAAGGGCATCACACACACTGCCCCTGAGCCCGTGGGCCAGCCCATGGGGCAGAATGGCAAATGCCAGCACCAAAGTCCCTCCCACCAATACTGTTTTCAAAGCAAGGCTGCCCAGAACCAGCAGTTAAGCAGTTTTCAACAAAGCTATCAAAAATAGCACATTTACTTGAAGTGTTTCCTTGTGAATAAATTGATGTTTCCTGACAAATCTTGTTTCACTGAAAAGTTTTTGCCGTTTTTATTTCCAAAGTAACAGTATTTGCTTACAGTAGAGCTGAGTGGTTTGGATGTTCAGTTTCTTAACTACCACATCATGAGTAAATGGATGAGCTATAAGAAAAATAAAGCATTCTGTCCCTCATACAGATCTTTTACACATTTGGAAAAATCTCCATTTTTGACTTCAGAGTGCCTCAACCACATACACCTTCCTGAGATGCAAAATCATCAAAGGTTTGTAGTACTGCATTGAACTGGATTAACAGATTACTAGGAGACTTGGGATTCTAACCAAGCAAACAGCTCTGTCTTAAAATGAGAGATGTAGGAGCATAGCTCAGACTCCCTGTAGTTACGAATACAACCTACAGACACAGCTCAAAAAATCTCTGTTTAGGTCCCTTTAAAATGAGTTGTTAAATTGTGCATCTCACTGTGAAACACAGAGGTGTCATGAAGAACCAGTAGCTGAAATCAAAGATTGTTTGCCTGTAATCAATCATTTTTCCCCATACTTGGTGCAATCTTAATGGAACATACAATTATGCAAATAAAAGCTGATTACTTTAGTATAAAATATTTTGTACTAGAGAAAAAAAACCCACTACTGGATGGGCTACATGAAATGACATGGGGGCTTGAATTCATTCCATTAGACTTTGATTGAGACATATTTACCGGAACTTTAGTAATCCTAAATACTGTCAGTGGAGGAAGAGGAGAAATTCAGCTCATATCAGATTTGAATGATAACAAATTTAATTACTATCCAGATAACTTGGACATTTTCACTCTAAACCACTAACAGTTGAAATGATGGACACCTCAAACTGTTAGGGATAACGCTGTTTTGTATCAGCAATCCTTTAAAAAACCCTCACTTTTACACAAAACATTCATACAATTTACTTTCCTAGATCCTTGCTGAGGGCCATTTTATTCCTTTGATGATGCAGAAATTCTTTGTGCCCTGAATTCACTGCATGGATGGAGCAGCAGTACCCTTCCTCCTCACCAGACAGGTACTGGAGGTACCCTGGTTACTACTCACCCTTCAGACTGTGCAGTTTCTCTATTTCTGGCGAAGGCAGCCAGTCCTGCTGGGGTGCCTGGCAGAACGGCCAGGTCTGCCTTGCCTCTCCCTCTTCTTCTCCATACTTTGGGTGTCTGAAATCCATAGGCAGCAATAGCCAAGAAGAAAAAAAGCAGAGGCAGGGAAGATCCTTAAAGTACCCCAAACAGCGACAACTCTGGTTGAAACAAAATGACAATTCATGGCTCAAAATGAAAATCTTTACTGCAAAAAATAAATTTATTGAAAAGAAAATCCTCTATAGATATATGAGCACAAAATCCTTGTTTACAGTTTTTAACAGAAAGGGGATGTTTGTTCTTTTCCAAACTACCACCAGCCCCTGCCTTCATTGCTCCAATGTCACATCAGAGCTACACCCACATACACAGCTGCTATGTAACAGCCCATGACCACATTTGTACACCATACCTAGCGCAGTATTTCACTTGACCTGGCATAACGTTGTCCTTGGGAAAGACAGTAGTAGCAAGTTCACATCTTTTTCCAAAGCCAAGCTTATGGTTTGCATGCTGATTTCTAAAATTCACTTCCAGAGTTTACCCTCTGCTTCTATTTCTGACTTTTGTCAGTACTACATCTATGAACGCAACTAAGTGCAGTTCCCAATATTTGCTTTCTGAGTTTTGCAAACTTTGGTAGTGTTTGACCAATGGGCTCTGGCACAAGAAAGTTTGTATCATTTACAGTGGTTATCTCACCTGGGCTTACACAAGTTTATACAGACATTATCCATATCATCTTTGTCCTCTCCTGAGTAATATGGTTTGTTCACCACATCCGCTGAGCAATTTTCTATTGGACTGTATAATCACCTTTTAGGAAAATACATTGATTTCTATTTACTACCTTTTAAAATACTGGTTAATTCCTAATTGTTCTACATATGCAGAAGGGTTAGACATTTCAGACTGTTTAATCTATGCATATTGTAAGGAAGATGCCTGTTGAAAGGGTATCCAATGACATAGATGGTGATCAACATATAAAGGTCAATGATTGCAATCACTTTCACAGATTTCATCCCACAGGAGCCATGGACTTTTTAGATTTAAGCTGCTCTCTCTCCTTTCTCTTACCATAATTGCCAGGTATATAGAATACTGTATCATATAAGAAACATAGTGTATACTGAAGTACAGATATGGCAAGTGAAATTCAGTTAACAACCCCAAGTTTCAGAATGACCCTAAAAAGCTGGTCTTTTCATGATGATCTCAAAATGCTGTGGTAATCAAGTCCCTTTTTGGAAGGATTTGTTCTGAAACTACACAGTTTGTCTGTTTAGTATTCCCAAGACATTTTCACTGCCTTTGTTGGAAAGCCATATATTTTCTAGATTAGTACGAATGAATATAAAATATGCAGTTTCTGGGTTTTATCTATCTTTTCACTTTGCCATTTGGATTGACTTCAAATGTTAAGGAATTAATAAGTCTGCATTTTTTAGTGTGGGAAGGTTGTGCTTTTCTCTAACAGACAAAAAAGAAAGGAAATTTCCTTTCTTCAAGTCATTTATGACCTTGTTAATTTAAGGTATCAGTCAAGGTTCAGTTCATTTAACAAGCTTGCTCAAGTACATGCATGAAAGGATCATTCATATTTTAAAATTGAATTAAACCACTGCCTTCTGCCAAATGCAGAAATAATAAGCAGAACCAAGTTTTGCAATACTTAAAAGTATTTGAAAATCTAGTTTTTACAAGTTTTACACCCCAAAGTTGGTACGAGATTTGAGTATGTGACAATATTTAACACTAGTAAATTTTAAATGCATACACACCTACAAATCTGGCTGTCCATGGAAGTAATAAATGTAGGAAGAAAAGGGGTGTGGAGGAAATTGCATTTAAGAATTAGATTCCAAGTTCAAAAAAACATGATTACAAAGAAAGTTTACATTGAGTAAAACTATGAAGCTTCATGCCCTTTGTTTTGAATTTCTCTCAAAAACAGACAAGATCTGTAAAAGCCTTTAGGACATACAAGCACTTTTTCAGCTCCTTAATTGTTATTTGCCCCCCCCCAATAACACCCAACACACAACTACATGAATCAGCCTATAAGCCTTGTGTCATTACATACATAGACCATCACAGGTACAGCCACAGTCCATCTCTGAAACTAGTTGTTTATTCATTGCTATGATTTGGCACATTTTTTACTTAGGGAGAAATTTGCTGTATTGCTTTCTCAAATATTTTTGCCAAATAGTAACAAGAAAAATTATATTTTTCATCATCCAGACGATGGCAGTATTTTCACAATTTAGTTGTACAGTAGGAGACTATTAGTAAAAAAGGCTATTTCCTGGTTTATCCCAAATTATAAAAAGCTCAGGGGCTTTGTCTTTCTTTTTCTCTAATCTTCAATTATTCTTGTATCATCCCTTCCTTTCCTTGTACTACTTTGTTTAACAAAAAGACATTTACTGAAGATCTCAGTAATATTCCCTGAGTTACCCTGCAATGCCTACTGCAGTGTCTGTCAGCCACTGTCACTTCAATGATGGCATTTTGCAAAAGAAATATTCCAGAGCAAATAATGCCTGGCTGGGCACAGATGTGTGGGAAAAGGGAAGGTGACAAGGGGACTGTCCTGCCAGCCTCCAACCACCACATTGCCCCTGGAAAAGCTCAGCAAGTGCAGGGGAAAGGATATCTGTGGCATGGGAAGCCTTGCCCTGCAGCACCAAAAGCATGGGTCAGATGCAAAAACAACACACTGAGGTATGTGAAATAACCTTTTATCTCTGTCAAGAGCTTTGACTTCCTGCACACAGGGCCAGTCCTGGTACACAGCAGTGTGGCTCAGCCATGGGAGGAAGACCTTCAGCTGGCCTCTCCCCACCTTGCTTGGGAGAGCATTTAAGAGGAGACCTCATACCCTTGCTCTTGCCCCACATGTCATGGACCTGTGAGCCACCACAGTCCTATCACCACCTCAGCCTGCCCCAATATTGGGACCTGGCTGGGATTCCCATCCCCAACACCAGCCCTGCCCTGCTTTCGCAGTTGGGCATAGGGGGATAGTGCCCCCTTGGCGCCCTGACAGTCTGGCTGTCATCCACAGCCCCACAGCACCCTCCCACTGCCCCTGGCATCTTCTGTCATGGAAAGTGAAGTTGTTAAGAACAGTTACCACCCCATGAGTGAATCTTCTCTTGACAGGATGAAGAAGCTCAGGCTGGGCAGCCATAAGAATCCAAGCAAGCTGTGGAAAGCGGGCATTCCTCCACCCCATATCCCTGTGGGCTCAGCCCAGGGCACCTCCCTGGAGCACACGCAGCTAAAGAAAAGCAGGCAAGGGCCGGTCCTGCCCTTTATCAGCTACTGCCAGAGACAGCAGCTCCTAGACGAGGGGCGGGGACCCAGCTCTCACTGGCTGTCAACACCACATGGGTGCCCTGGTTGCAAAGCGCAGTGAAACTCCCTGCTCACTTCTGGGTAAGGATCACTGGGGAGGATAGACAGTGGCTTTCCCATCCTCCACCCCTTACCAAATCTGCTCCTCTACTAGATGCTGAAGAAACTCACCAGAAAGCTGGAAACAGATATTAGGCACATGTTGAGAAGGGAAATGAATGCACATTTCCTTGAACAAGTTTTGCAGGTATTAAGGGAGGGAAAAGCAAGAGGTGGAAGTCTGAAATCTCATTATTAGCCAGGCCACATGCTCTGTTGATGTCGGTGAATTCAGTTAAAGGTAATGGAGCCATAACACATGTGGTCTATTTAGCTGTGTGATAACACAAGGCATGTTCCTCTTTTTGAGATCAGCACCCTTTATATGATCTAGAACACCTGAATACACTCATGTGTGTAAGGCAATGGGCCCTGTACATGAAGTTCAAAACTAAATCCAGCTATATACGGTGATTATTGTCTCCTGTCATGTTGCTCCATTGCTAATAATAGAATAATCCGCAGCATGAGTTAAATACATATACTTGCATAATACAGGTTTACTGCTGAATGATGGCAACTCATCCTTCATTATGGGAAAGAAGCTTTCTTTGAAGTGTAGTGATCCCCCATTACAAGTGTCCTTTCCCTGAAGCACATAGCATTAGCAATTGCCAGAGGCAGAATATTTGACTAATAAACAGTGGCACAGTATTTCCCCTATCCGCATGCCTGAGCTAACTCCTATGGGCTAGAGCAGATCAAGTCACTTTTCCCACCCACCTCCTACTGGCTCTGCATGTCTCTACCTATTTTAATGGGTTCATGTTCCTGTGCCCATTTCTCATCAGTTACATCAGAACAAAACCCACATTTTTCTGATACAGTTCAGGACCCTTATTTCCTCACTTGACTACAATTTTTGTATGTGTTTCTCAATCTAATCAGCACTCATAGATCCTGGGTATAACTTAACACTCACACTAAAACCTCCACAAATAAATCCCATAGATTGCAAGCACTTTAGGCTAATTTGAGCCAACATTTGACTACAATGAACACTACCAAAGTTACAGCTAATCCTAGTTAAATTGGGTTTGTTGCTGAGGTGAGTAGCTCGAGAGAGGCCGCCTTCAACACCTGAACGGGGGCAAGCCCAGCTTCCAGGAGTCTCAACTCGGAGCGGCGACAGCCACCGAAGGAGCCCCAAGTCCTCGACAGGACTCGCCCAGGAGCCGGCAGCTCAGCTGACGCGAGCAGCTGACTCACAGGGGGCGGAGCCAGGAGGAGCGGCGCCAGCCCTGACTGGGTAAAAACCCGCCCCAGGGAGCGCGAGTGATCAGGGGGGGTTCGAGGTAGTTTGCGCGGGCAGGCGAGCGGGATGGTGAGTACTTGCCGTATGAGCAGGGCCCTGTCTGGGAGCTCTGCTCTGGCTGCCCCGGCGGTGGCCAGCGCAGGCACTCAGACAGAGCCGATGAGAGGGGAGGCTGCAGCGCAGAGCTCGGAGTGCAGAGAGTGCCTGCACTGGGCTCCTGAGGGGAGGGTGCTCAATGGCCAGGGCTGCAGTCAGTGCTCACTGGTGCAGGTCCTCCTGGAGCAGGGGCTGAGCTGCGGGACGCTGTCAATGGGCTGAAAGATGTCAGGGAAGCTGAGAGGAAGCAGCGCTGCTTGCTCCAGGCCCAAACTGTGCACGGGCCTCAAGTGTGCACAGCAGCTTATGGAGGGAAGAACGAGGCTGCTAACCTAGGAAGCTGGGAGGAGGCAACAAAAGAAAACAAAAAAAGGAGGAAGAGGACAATTAAAAGCAAGGGGCTGCCTCCTAAGTCGTCTGTTCCCACCCAGAAGCGCTTTGCTGGCCTGCAGGGGGCTAAAGAGGAAACACGCACCTTGCACCATGAACAACTGGCTGATGCACTGCTGAAGATCTCTACTGGTGCTGCCAGGAAAAAGCGGTGGGTCGCAGTAGTAGGGGACTCTGAAAGGAACAGAGGCACCCACCTGTCGGCCTGACCCAGTCTCAAGGGAGGTGTGTTGCTTACCAGGGGCATGGATCAGGGATGTTGCAGAGAGGCTGCCTGCTCTAGTAAGTCCCACTGACTATTATCCATTTCTAGTGATCCATGTGGGTGCTAGTAATATAGATAGCAGCAGCATGGAGAGCATAAAGAAGGACTAAAGAGCCCTGGGAGAGCTGGTTAGGGGCTCTGGAGCTCAAATAGTCTTTTCATCAATTCTTCAGGATGCCAGAGAGGACTTAAAAAGGCTAGGAGGATTGGCCAGGTTAATAAATGGTTAGAACGGTGGTGCCATAGCCAGGGGTATGGGTATCTTGAACATGGGACACAATTTAGTAGGCCAGGTCTAGTGGGGGCTGGTGAAGCTGGTCTGACAAAGAAGGGGAAGAGCAGTTTTGGTAGGAGGCTTGCCAGGCTGGTCAAGGAAGCTTTAAACTAGATGTGTTGGGGAAGGTGGTCATCATTTCATCCCAACACACCCAGTCAGTTGCCAGCACCTATAATAAATGCTTGGAGCAATGTAGAGATATTCCAGCTGCTTCAGCCAATGAGCCGGCTTCATTTGGAGCTCTGCTCAGATGTCTCTACAAGCGCCTGTAGCATGGGTTACAAACAAGAGGAATTAGAGATGTGTGCATGTCTATGGGGGTATGATATAACAGGTATCACAGAAACATGGTGGGATGGCTCCTATGACTGGAGTGCTGGAATGGAAGGTTACAGGCTCCTTAGAAAAGACAGGCCTGGCAGACGGGGAGAGGGAGTTGCTATTTATGTTAGGAATAGACTGGAGAGTATGGAACTCTGTCTAGGGACAGGTGAGCAGTCAAAAGAAAATTTGTGGGTCAGGGTTAAAGGGAGAACAGCAATGTTCTCATCATTCCACATTTTTGTGGGGATCTGTTACAGACTGCCTGATGAAGAGGGCTCTGTGGATAAAGCACTCTATAGACAGATAGGAACAGCCTCACGCTTGCAGGCGCTTGTTCTCATGGGGGACTTCAACTACCCTGATATCTGTTGGAGGGATGGTACAGTCCAACACAAGCAATCCAGGAGGTTCCTCGATTACGTGGAAGACAGCTTCCTTCTGTAAGTAATAGAGGAGACAACAAGGAGAGGTGCCATGCTTGACCTTGTGCTCACCAACAGGGAAGGGCTGGTTGGAAATGTGATGCTCCAGGCCAGCCTTGGTTGCAGCGATCATGAGACGGTTGAGTTCGAGATCCTCAGGACACTGAGAAGAGCGTGCAGCAAGCTCAGTGCCCTGGACTTCAAGAGAGCAGACT
>WYDI02036152.1:27192-39831 GCA_009867235.2 Psittacus erithacus | reverse complement strand
CTCATAGCAGCCTTCCAGTATCTGAAGGGGGCTTATAGGGATGCTGGGGATGGACTGTTCATTAGGGACTGTAGTGACAGGACAAGGGGTAACAGGTTCAAACTTGAACAGGGGAAATTTAGATCGGATACAAGGAAGAAGTTCTTTACTGTAAGGGTGGTGAGGCACTGGAATGGGTTGCCCAGGGAAGTGGTGAATGCTCCACCCCTGACGGTGTTCAAGGTCAGACTGGACAGAGCCTTCGGTGGCATGGTTTAGTGTGAGGTGTCCCTGCCCATGGCAGGGGAGTTGGAAGTAGATGATTTTAAGGTCCTTTTCAACCATAATTATTCTATGATTCTCTGATTATAAATAAGCACACTAAGTGTTACTTACTTTTCTTAACCAAAATCTTACCTTAAACTAACTTGGTACTATTTTGGGGTTTTTTTGTTTTTTTTGTTTTTTTTTTTAATGTGTGAATGTTGTTTTTAATGAGTGAGAAGATGTAATGAGGAATGAATCTTGCTGTTGTTCATTATTGTGAGTCTGTTGTTATTGTATGGCCTCATCTTGTACTCTTCCATAAGAAGTGCTGCTACCTTCTTTGTAGTGTGGTGGAGATGAGGCTTGCAGGCAGTGTTGCACGAGGTGGGACTGGAGCTCTGCCAGGGTTTGGGATAGCCTTTACGGATGTCCGAAACAGCAATTCCCTTCAAAGAATTTGAGCTTGTTTTCTTTTAAGACAGACTTTCAATCAAAAAGAAATGTCTTTTTTCATCTATAAAACCACTCCATTTAGAGATTAATACCCAAAATTAAATTAGTTTTCAGGTGAAGATGTATTTATAGCCAATTTATCACATAAGCACTGACATGTTACAAACTAGTGACAGAATTTATCACTGACTCACAGCCCAAGTGCTTTTGGATGGGTCTTCCTACACTCTGAGGCTGCTGGTGGCTGCTCTGTACCATGGTGTCCCGGCTTCTACAGGAGGTAGAAGTCCCAGCCCTGCCAAAATTGACTGCAATTTTTCCCTTAAGGGGGTAGATATAAAAAAAGTAAGGAATTATCTTCTTTTACACCATTCACTAGTTTCCTTTCATTTTCCAATTTAAAAAAAAACAGTGTTAACATAACTGTTCTACATTCACAGCAATCTTTAGCATCTTTGGTTTTAAAATGATGCTCAAAGACACACATACTATACACAGACATTTATGTGACCAAGATACAAATGAGCTTTGCTGCCATGACTTTTATTCAGCTGAAAATGCATTCCGTTTCATGTCCTAGACAGGACCATTGCCATCTAAGCAGGTAAAGTGAGCCAGAAGGTCATGACATTTAGGGATCTGCATTTGACCTTATAACCAGAGGACTGTTTTAAAGATTCTCTCTCAGAAGAATAAAAAGAGATAGAAGCAAGAAGTAAGGACTAAGCAGCTGAGATATATGACATAGACTCAAGTTTAATGAGTGTTTACAGCTGACCTTACACAATGAAATACATGGAATTTTAATCACTTGCACACCCAAAGAGCCGCTTGTAGGTTTTTCCATATGCAGTATTTACAATGCTCATAATTATGTTGCTGAGTAATGTTAGGTTTCTGTGCCAGAATCAACAGCAGACCTCTTTTTCATCTGCTGCCAACTAAATGCTTAGCAACTAATAGAACAGTTTATCATCATAAATAATGATGTGATGCACATAAGAATTTGTTAACTATCGGTCACTGTTTTTTCATTTATGCATTATGAACATGTTCTTTATCTTCTGGGTGATCTGTAGTTAATACTTCTGTTTTTTCTTTCATCTACTTCCAGAATAAAGATTACTACAAACAAGCTTATGGTACTTCTGCAAGATGTATGACCATGGAAATCAGTGTTGCAACATCATCTTCTCGTCTTGTTCCTGAATTTACAGTTCTAAGTTATTTCAAATCATAGAACAATCATTGTGGTTATATGTACTTCTTCAGAAAAATAGAAACTTCTGAGATTTGCCAGTTTTAAAGTATTAAATAAAACAGATGTGCTTAGTACAAACAACTTCAATAGAAATCATCAGCAAAGAAATGAGTGGGAGTGAAAAGAGAAATACATGCAGCGGTCTTTCCAGTTTCTAGTTCTATCAAGGAATGTTGTAGAGAAGTGTACAATAGCATCACAAATCAGTTTCTTTTGACATTCTGATTCTTATACTTATCCATGTTACTCATTTTCTTTATCCACAGTGACATTCTAGCATAAATAAACGTTAAGCAAATGCTGAAGTTTGTGGATGAAACTTGCACTGTGGCTATGAGACACATATTGTATTTGGAAATACAAATAAGACTTGTGAGAAGATCAGAAGAAAAAAGTTTTCTGTTGTTTGACTTTTTATTTTCACAGCTGTATATGCTCCTTTTTCAAAAATGAAGTGGGAATTAGCTCTTTGCTGAGAGTGGAGTTTCTCCAGTCATGAGTCTCCAGTTCTTACCAAATATATAACACAAAGTCTGAGATTGCAAGCACGAGCATATAACTTAGTTTTATACTATTTCCTGGTGCAGGTTGCAGAGGGAAAAAGGTGGAGGTCCATTTGAATCCAGTGACTGGAATGGCTTCACAGAACGAGCAACACTGACAGCTCCAACCTCTTGTACGCTGTCTGCTACTTCTTCATGGAGGTACGCCAACACGAAGGCCTTATGCCATTGAGATGTGACCATCAAATGCTGCTTTCAGAAGGCATTGTGCCTGAAACATGGCCATGACACCTCATGAAGCTCTTCTGGTGGTAGGTTCTCCAGTGTCAATGATGTGGTGACAGCTAACCCTCATCATGCTGCTTTTGTTAAGTACAGGTCTTGTTAAGAACAGTTGCTTTTCCTTAAGTATAAAGGTATGGTTTTCAATTACAAGGATATACTGGCACAAATGCCTCAGATGGTTTCTCTGACTGTCTGACTTTTTGGAAATGAAGGATTCATTCATTATTCTCTCTTTTATTGCACAATTGTCCAGCTGAGCCAACAAAACAACCCCAGCAATTACTTTCTATGAAATCAAAAGTAGCCAAATGCTCCTTTGAAGCCAACAGAGGAAACTGAGGAAGACAAGTTGTTATGGCAGAAGTAAACAATTACATCTTTCACTGACATTTGCTAATCAAATGGTCTTTCTCTTTCTTCCTTTCTTACTAGAAATGTATTATTTTAAAAACAGCAGGAAAAAGGAAGAATGGACCAAAATCATATCTGTAATTTAAACTAATTTCTAAATCAAAACATATGGCAAAAGAGACCTTGGAACAGCTGACTCATCAGCTGAGCTGTATTTAAAAGAGGAAAGCCAGAGCCAGGATCGTCAGATTATCTCTCAAGAAAGTCTGCATCTGCCTGGAAGAATATTTACAATATGATAAAGCCTGCCTTCCAAAAAAAAAAAAAAAAAAGAAACCTAAAAACTGCGAGAAGATTGTTTTCCCGAAGGAGACCATCCATTGCAATCTGTCATTTTTCCCTATATATTGGGTCTTTAATCCAAAGAGAGGCATTCTAAAAGTAAGAAATGGGTGAAACAAAAAAATAAGGCCCTGATCTCCCTCCAATAACTACAGCAACAGAAGCTGCCTGCCTCAAGAACTCAGAAGAATGTCCAATGGGTCTCACAAAGTTTTACTAGCCTCAGGACTTCAGTGGTGATTCAATTGTTACTACCTTTGGTAATAACCTTTATGTTTACTACCTAATTTTGTTGTAGCTGTAAATGATATCCAGAGCATGTTTTGTTGTAAAACACATTTAAATTATAGCAAGCTTGAGTTATTCTTGCAGACTTGTTTTGGATGATTCAGTATAAATTGTGGCTTTTTATGGCTACTCTTTTCTTTATAGTAATTCTTTAACTGGCGTTCTCAGTTGTGTTTTACATTTCAGGTGGGGTTTGTCTTTTTTTTTTTTTTTTTTTTGCTGTCCGCATGGAAACATGCAGAACTATGCAACAAGCTAACTGTCAGCAGAATTCATGGCAAGTTATTACAAAGTGATTGTTACACTGGGCTCTAGGCTTGGTTCTCTGTTGGGCTCCATGTTCTGGAGTCATTACTGTCATGAAAGATGTAAGGTCGTTATTTTTTCCTAGCATATATGAGTGTGAGCATTCCTGGACAGTGAAAAACTAGCATGGGTAATACGCTGTTGCCTGCTTATTGCTTGAATATTGCACACCAGCAAGTCTCCTGTGATCTACCTGTTTGCAAGGTAAGTCTTTAATCTTTGATGAAAAGGAGAAATCATGCTTCATTAGTCTAACAAACTTCTACCATGCAATGACTGGCCTGGCAAATGGGGAGACGGCTGTGGATACTGTTTACCTATACTTCAGGAAAACCTTTGATACTTTCTCCCTTAAGATTCTTACAGAGATGCTGGAGTCCAATAGCTAATGGTATATCCCAAGGTGTCAATACTGAGTCCAGTCCCATTTAACATCTTCATTAATGTTCTGGATGATGGGACAGAGCACATTCTCCTCAAGTGAGCTGACAACAGAGAACTGAAAGAAGTGGTTTATATGTGGAATGGCTGGAAGGCAATGGGTATATTATGAGTGATCACTAACATTTTGGGCAAGAAAGAGTTAACAAAATGAATCCAGGCTTTATCATCCTGGTTCGCGCTGAGCCCTGGGAACATTGGAGAAAACACCACGGCCTCAGGCCTGGGAAAGTCAAAGAAAACACCAGGTGCTAATGGCCTAATTGGCCTGAGCCTTGGGAACTGTGAAGAAAATAATGAATGGGAAAGATCAGTTAGCAAGACAAAGTGGGCTGTTTGTAAGATAAAGCAGGATGTGCTGCAGTCCTCGAATGCTTTGCTAAACAGAGCAAGGCGCTTGGACACCACACCGGGACCAATCATAACAAAGCAGGAGAGGCGTGGACTAGTAACATTAGCCTATTAGCAATCAAGAAGCAGCGCGTGCTTTGTGCTGGCCTTTAAGTAGCTGTGTATCTCTTAATAAAGTGGCATTAACCTGATCACATTGATCGTGTATGTTGTGTCTGTGATTTCCATGTCATTTATACACCTGAGGATCATGCCCTGAGGGTCGTGCTGCTTTCCAGAGGGACCTCAGCAGGCTAGAGAAATAGACTGACAGGAATCTTATGAAGTTCAACAAGAGGTGCAGAGTTCTGCACCTGGGGAGGGACAACGCCTGGCCACTAGTACAGGCTGGGAAGCACCCATCTGGAAAGCAGTTTGGCAGAAAAGGACATGGGAGTTCTGGTTGACACCAAGTTCAATATGAGCTAGTAATGTGTCTCTGCAGAAAAGAATGGCTAATGGTATTCTGGGCTGTATTACGCAAAGTACTGCCAGCACGTGGAGGGAGGTAATCCTTCCCTTCTACTCAGTACTGGTGAGGCGACACCTGGAGTGCTGGGTCCAGTTCTGGGCTCCCAGTGCAAGAGAGAAATGGACATACTAAAGAGGACCCAGAAAAGGAACCACAGAGATGATGAAGAGACTGGAGAATCTCTCCTATAAGGAAAGGCTGGCAGGCAGCCAGCCTGGGACTGTTCAGCCTGGGAAAGAGAAGGATCAGAAGGATCCTGTCAATGTGTAGAAATACCTGAAGAGAGAGTACAAAAAGGACAGAGCCAGGCTCTTTTTTGTGATCTTCAGTGACAGGACCAGAGGCAATGGGCACAATCTGAAACATGGGAGGTTTCCTCTGAACATCAGGAAACACTGTTTTACTGTGAGGGTGACAGAGCAATGGCACAGGTTGCCCAGAGAGGTTGTGACATCTCCGTCCTTGGAGATACTCAAAAGCCATCTGGACGTAGTCCTAAGGAGCCAGCTCTAGGTGGCCCTGCTTGAGGAGAGAGGTTGGGCCAGATAATCTCCAGAGGTCCTTTCTGTGGATCAGCCATTCTGTGATTCAAATCTTCTTTTCTTTGCCAGAGACTTTTCTAGACAGGCATTAGAAATGTTGATGTGGTAAAATAAAGATTAAAAGAAGCTGCTCCTATATTGCATTAGTCTACTGTATTATTGCTTGTGTCAAATTTTTTGTTATGCCTATAGTAGGGAACTGTATAATGTGTATTTCTAATTACAAGCAATAAAATTGCCTATTACAGGTTTTTAATGACTACATAAATAAAATCAAGCTGGTTTGTTTCATTTTTATTCTCTTTCACATGTGTGAAAGGTTTGTGTAACATATTTGACCATCACAGAGCAGACAACAGTATAGATTGGTTGGAAAAACGTATCCTGTCATGCTGCATTAATTCTGTGCATCAAGCTGTAATTTCGGGGCCTCACAAAACTATTCTCCATTTTGCATAATCCTTTACAGAGCAATACACTGAAAATTTGGGTAAAAGATTCTGGATTATTTGGACCTTCTCTTGCGTATTCAATTTCTGAGGCCATGTCAATATACAAGAACATTCCTATTGCATCTTCAAAATAAGGGACTATTTAAATGTAGTAGTAGGGATAGTAGTATGCATTCCTGTTTCAGCCTTTTGCCCCACACTGCAGCTTTGTGTGATTAACTGGCACACTTAGATGGTAGCCAAAACACATTTTACTTCTCCCAGTCATTGCACAATCCCTCTACCTCTTTCTGTCCCTGTACTCAGCAATGCCCATTCTGGTTGACAGCCTGGCAGATGTTTTTCACCAGTTCCATGCCCTCTACACTCCAGTTTCTTCATTCTTCTGAGTACTTCTGAAATTAAGCTTTGAATTCCAGTCCTCTCCTTTAAACCCCTTATTCCCAGGAAGAAGGAGGCAGTTCTTTTGACTCTGTAGCCATTTTTAACTGCACAAAAGCATCTTGCCATTCTCTGCACATGATTACTTTTTTTTTTTCTTATTAAAATAGCCTGCTTATTTATCCGTTAAGCTGCCTAATTTATCTTTTTGGTTAATTCCCACCTTCCAGTGCCTCCTTTCAGTTGCCCAGTTTCATTGTAATTTTAAATTAAAATAAGTATTAAACTGAAATTAGTATTTAGTAATGTACCATTCAACACAAGGCTGTGCCTGCTGATCTTTTAAAATACAAAGATAAATGGGAGTGGGTTTTTTATCTAGATAAATGTCTATTCCCCTAAATTCATTACCTCAGCTCTGTCTTGCAGATAGTTTATCCTTCTTTGAGAATGGAGTTAGGGATTTTTAAGGTCTTCTGCTTTCTATAATTCTGTATTATTTGTAGTTTGGTGATGCACCTGATTCATTTGTGCTTTGGTCTAGGTTTTTTTATTTTTCTTCATTTTAAATATGCTATCTTTGACTTGGAAAGTTCTGCCATTTTTATTGAATAGGAGGAGATTAATCAAGAGCAGAGATTCAAACTTCTTCACAACATTGCTGTGTCAATATCTGTGTCTCTTCAATATATTATCATCCCCTTATTAGCTCTTTATACCAGCCTGTCATCTAATCATATATTTAATCTCTACATCTCTTACAGCACACATTAGCTGACAAAGTTTTCTGTATTATAAGTCAAATTTATAATACAAGTTAGGAAGCAAAGAATAGATGAATGTAACTGTGTAAGCCATTATGGATAAGAGTATGTGTAGAAGACTAGGTCAGGAAGAGGCTTTCTCACTTCTTAAAGTCATATGAGATCAGAATCTCAATCTGTACTCATAGAAAATGGCTATTTTTTCATGCGCAAATACATGCTGCTTACTAGTACAGGTCTGCCAGTGCTTCTCTGAGCCTATAGTCAACCTATGCAACAGATTCAAAAGGCATTTCATGTTAGCATCTCATTGTATCTCAAAGGTGGGCATAGGCCTGGCATGACATGGATGCCATGGTAAGCCAACATAAATGGGAATGCCCACAGAGTTCCAGCCTGCTTTGATTTGGACTCAGTTCTTCTTCACAGCATGTGCAATTTTGTATGTAGCATGTTTATAGGTATTCACACATATATATGAACAAACGGATACATGGATAAAAAAAATTAACTTGATCCTGATGAATTTGAGCTATCCTATAAAAATGTACCAAATTATAACTCTCAAGAAATGAAAGATAGTCTTAATGCTCCAGGTATTACAGGTTACATATGTGCATTACTCGCTGGAATAAAATTTCTGTAAAAAAAGAGTCTTGGAACATATTTGTCTATTCCTAACTTTAGGATTTTAAAGCATACACCTCACTGTTCCATTATTTAAGTCACCTGGTGCACTTTTGAGAATATAAAGGACTTTTCTGAAGCAACATGAAGAATACTCTCTTGTTTGCTTTTTCTCTTGAAACAGTGCTCGAAAGGCAGCATTCATTCATACAGTTTCAGGACATGACACTTTATACTCCAGCCAGGACCGCTTGAGGTAATTCTCACTCTAACAGCAGAGTCAACCTGAGTTTATGGAAACTAAATAGTTTCTGGCAAAATTTGCTTAGATACAAAAGTAAATGATCTTCTCCTCCATCTGGACCACTTGATTTCATTTGCCAGCAAACAGAGCAGGATGACTTTGGGAGCTGTCTGCAGAGTAAGAAATGATTATTAGTACCTGTTCTTGGGAAGTCATTAGGCCTTGTAAATTGGTTTCCTCATGTTGTAAATCTGATTGTAAAAACAAAATCTGGTCAATCTGCCAGATCTCAAAAACTACAACTGCAAACTTGCTTTTCTTGTTCAAACTAAACAATACACATCAGATGTCAAATACTCACAAATAGCCATTTTTAAGCATTCCACAGATCAATACAATTAATTGCCAAAGGATATATTTTTTTTTTTTGCATTGAATTTATTAAGGATCAATTTATGAACACAAAAATGGCTAAGTTTTAAATAAAATACTACCATATGAATTAGTTATCCAGACTTCAGTAGGTGCAAGTATTCAGCCTTTTCAAACAATCCTTGGTTCTTTTATTGTATCACTAGGAAAATAACTTCATTAGAATTAGAGGCACATAAGTTCCCTTTGGTTTTCTTTGTCATAGAATCATAGCAGAGTTAGGATTGGAAAGAACCGTAAGGTCATCTAATTCCAGCCCCCCTGACATGGGCAGGAATGCCTCACGCTAATTCATGTTACCCGAGACTCTGTCAGGCTACATATAACTAGGAAATTTTAAGTTGGGTCTGTGTGGTGCTTACATAAAGTCTAAAGCTGGATTATTCTAAGAACTTCTTCATTTTTTCCTTTAAGTCTCATCTCTTGTAAATTTGACTGTTCCCAGTTCCATCTGTAGCAAAATCCCAGCAGTCATAATTTTGCTGCATTTGGGGGAAAAATGTGGAAATAATGAAAGAGATGCCTTACCATGGAATGGTATTAATATACTCCACCAGAAATTTCATTGGTGAGGTGGAAAATAATCAACAAAACTGACAAGTAGGCAGGACATTTTGTTACTTTTCAAAGGGGCTTTTACAATCTAAGGATATGAATCTTCACCTCTGTAATGAGTAAACCTCTTCTGTAGTTAAAATTATGTAAGGCAATACAAACAAATTAGGACAATATGTTGCTTTAAGATTCAGGGCTTGTCAACAGAATGACAGGAGATTGGAAATGAGGGTAAGTTTAATTTTAAGGAACAAGTATCAGTTTTAAAAGAAAAGCTCCTCAAAAATATAAACAGCATCAGCATTGCCTTAGCAGAATTTAGATGTGGAACAAAACACTGTGTTATTTCAGGGAAATCATTGATTTAGATACAGTTCTGGGTAAAAACAGTTATCTATAACATTCACTTGGAAATATATTGTCCAAGAAAGTGAAAGCTAGAATACATAAATGGCATTTTCCCTAACAACAGCAGTCATTTATAATCACTGTGGCTGGGGTGCAAAACTTTCACTTTCCTCAAACCAGTCAGTATCTTTCCAAAGAAAAGCTACTGCGCAAGTTTAGTTTTGTTTGCAGTTTTAATCCACCTTTCTTAATTTTGGTCAAGGTAACTTGAGTTCTTTTGGTTTATCAAACTGCAATGCAGTGAAATGCCTCCTTAAACCACTTGATGGCAACAAAGCAATGCAGATACTAAAGGAGGTTCAAAGACTTGTGTATATCAAGGTCCACCTATTCAAACAAAATCTAAACTAACATACAAGTACTTTAAAAAGTCTGGATCACAGGCTTTGTCTTTTAGTTGTGTCATGGGATTTCTTTGACTACTATTTCAACTTGGAAACAAAGACTGATAGATAAATAATATTCAAAAAAGCTACTTCAGGGTCACCTCCTACAGAGCTCTGTCTCAGAAATGCAAAATGATACACCCTAAAAGCAGTGAGCTTTCTATTTAAATGGGAGAAATGCATGAGAATCTCAGTTCTCTCAATTTTGCAGCAATGGCAGCTTCAACAGGAGGAGGACAGGAATCGATCAGTAGCTGGCAGAGCACTTCAAGGAGTACCACAGATTAACCTTTGATCCACTCTGCACATGACAGTCTGGGCAGTAAATCAGCTGCTGTTTCCCGGATTAGCTAGGACTGCTAAGGGAAAAGGCTGTGGCATAGGGGTCTGACAGCAGCACTTAGACTGGAGAAATGGAGAGGAAACTACAGATGAAAGAGTCTATCCATCTAATTTATTACCTCTTTGGGCATGAGAAACTAAATAGGAAAGTGCAGCATTCCCTGAAAAAAACCCACCTTCCACTTGTCACCCATTTCAAATATATACCCAAACTGCATTAGAGCAATCTCCAAACTGGTGAAGTGACACATACATCATGAGGGGAGAAAATAAATCTTTTCTTGAGCCTTATATAGATACAATCCATATCAAATGCAGATTTAGCCGTGTTTATAGATGAATTTATTACATGACTAATGACAACCAAGGTCGGCTAAAAATAAGAAGATTCAAGTGGAAGATAAGTGGCTTTCCTGATTTGAAATATGTTCTTTTTCATAAAAGGTATTTGTCCCTTTAAACTACAGTTCTATTACGTTACTCTGCAGGGCTGCGGGCTTCATGTACTCAATAGCCCACTAGTAGCTACATCTTCTGCTATGCAGACATGCTTGTATCCCCTTTCTCCATAGGGCAGCAGTGCTCACCATATTTCTAATGTGTTTAGAAACAACATGGTGGTTTTTATCACACTATTTAATTGGCTAGATGTTTCTTGTAAATTGTACCTCTGATACAAAAAAAACCTGAAGACCATCCTAACATTAATATACCTGAAATCTCACTGAGGTGGAACATTTGCTCAGTTGACCAGGTAGCTTTTAGTGCATATTAAAAACATGAGGAGGTCCTGAAGGTATAGGTCCTGTACAACCTACACTGTCATCGTCCATACAGTGACCTCTTAAATATTATAGCTGCCCTATATTATATGGCGGTCTATGTCAGCCTGCAGACATCCTCTTTGCCGGGAAAGGCAGGAAGTCTTTTAACAGCCCCTCACCTCTCCCTTTGCAGCTGGTATCAGCTTAAACTTGTCCTTGGGCTGAAATCTACATCGCATCTTTACATATGCATTGGCAAAGAGAGCGCATGGTGTACTATTTCACACCCTGAATAATTCACTCTGAAACAGTTTCATTGCCTTTTACCAGCCCCACTGACCTTCCCCGATGTGGCTGCTGTACTTTGCAGCCCCTTCTCCCCATTGTGTAAATCAACCTTGAAGCCAGAGCCTCTGCAACTATTATGTTCCTATAAAAGCCTATTTAGATAACTCTTATTACTATATAGATTTACTTTAGTATTTCATAAACTAATCTGAAGGCACTGATTCAATAATCACCAGCCAAACCAGGCTAAAAATAATAGAGATTCAGCAGTGATTATTGTTGATGTAATGAGATATCTGCAAATTATAGTCACTGAATTAGAAATTTTCTAGCTAAGCACTGTAAATACAAGGCTGAAGAGTGGCAAACTTTTAGTGCATAAAAGAGAGAAAGATAATCTGTTTGATTTCAGTAAGTGAGCCACTGAGGCTGTCATTCACAATCGCCTTCAAAATAAATAATAATATCCTGGGATCAAACAGCAGCAGAGCTGAAGTGCCAGCCCTAGTGTAACTCCTGGGTTGCCTCTGATGCTGCTGTAGGCTACTGGAATCGAACAGTGAAAATGCCTATGTAAGGGCCAGTTCAGCTCATTCAATGGGCCATCTTTTAGGGAGTAATAGCTGCAAATACCTGCCTCTCAGATAGACACCAGCGCATATCAAGCATGTTAGCTGAGTGACAGCACTTTTATTATAGATACTTATCCTGTTACATTGGTACACACAAAACTGAGCATTTAGAAAGGCTCCAGTCTTCAGAGAAGTGCGTATTTGAAGTAAGAGCCCTACACAACATGATATAGCAATAAGTTGTTCATTGATAGGGAAAAAAGGAACTGCGTGTGATTGGCAGTGGCTACACCCAAGACTATTCGGTGATATTCAAGGATCTCCTATTACAAGCTCAGGAATGTTGCATCCCAACTAGAAGGAAGTGCAGCAGGAGGGCCAGGAGACCTCCTTGGATGAATAAGGAGCTTCTGAGGAAACTTCGAAGGAAAAAAGAGGCTTATAAAAGGTGGAAGCAAGGACAGGTGGCCTGGGAAGAATACAAGGATGTTGTCCGGGAAGCTAGGGACCAGGTTAGGAAAGCTAAGGCCCAGTTAGAATTAAA